>LR753349.1:928861-956306 GCA_902729485.2 Mus minutoides | reverse complement strand
AAAAAAAAAAAAAAAAAAAAAAAAAAAAAAAAAAAAAAAAAAAAAAAAAAAAAAAAAGAGTTCCAGTACTCTATTAAGCAGAAATGTCAAGTATAAGCAAGCAACTTTAGTTTTGTTCTTAAGATTATATGTGTGTTTGTCATATATACAATTTATTCTGCAAAGGTTATTTTCTTCTATTCTTTGTTCTTGAGTATTTTAATCATGGAGGATGTAGAATTTCATCAAAATATTTTTGTTTCATCCATTGACACATCATGTGGATTGTATCTCTAAATATGTAAATGTGATACATTTTTCATGAAATGATGATACCTTTATCTAATTTAACCATGTGGAATATCACCCTTTAAATATGCTATTCAGTTTGCTTTATTAGTGTTTTATCCTTATCTAGCAATGATAATGGGATTTTACTTTTTTATTTATCATCTCTTCTTGTGGCTAGCTCTACAAAAAAATCTGGTAACTCCTTTTCTTTAATTATTTTGGAACAACGCTATAGTCTGTAAGTTTATGTGTCTGAAATATTATTCATAATACAATAATAATATTAGGGTATAGAATCATGTAAGAAGAGATATTGCCTCATCAAATAGATAAATATAACCTTTAGACTATGTTATATATTGTGAGCATGAGCATGTTATAAAAGATAATTTGGCTTTATGTTCCTCTGTTTCTTTCTTTCCTTTTTTTCCCCTAAAACCACTGTTTTGTCAATAATTGTGTGGAGTAACCTTGAGAACTTTCTGTTACCTTGGCACTGGACTTTTCAGTATCTCAAATACTAAAAAGACCTTTTTTGATTTCTAAATGTCCTTATCCTTATAATTTGACATAGCATGCCATAATGAGGCAAGATAAACATTTAGCAAGGAATTAGTATTGGGATTTTCTTTTTCTTATTTTCTTTTGTTAAATAGGGAATCAAGGACCTTTATTTATTTATTTTTAAAAATTATTTTTAATCTTTTTATTTTATTTTAATTTTTACAGTTCAATTGTTATCCCTTTCCTGGTCTGCCTTCCTTCAGTTCCTTATCCCATTTTTTCCTTTCCCTTCTCCAAGAGGATGTTCTCCCCAAACTCCTCACCCCACCAGGACTTCCTACTCCCTGGGACCTTAATAATAATAATAATAATAATAATAATAAATTGATACTTCAAATAAAAGAACTAGAAATTAAAAAGAAGATTACTAGGTTACATTTTGTGTAGAAAATGATATTTATGCATCATAATAAAGAAAGTACAAAACCCAAAGAAAGTACAAAACTTGGAAAAACCTGCCCAATCTTACTAGTAAAACAAAAGTAATGTAAATTTACACAGTTGTCAGAACACATGGGTCTCAAAACTACCTGTACTGTGAAAACATAGCAGAATATTTTGACAATGTGAAGGATAAAGATAAGTAAAATGGATTTCTCCTGAAAAAAATCAGAAAGAAAACAAAAACAAAACAAATAAAACAAGTATCAGTGAGAGCACTGCAAAAGAGCAGTTTGTTCAATGCTGGTGCAAATGTAAAGTGGTACAAGTGTGGAAATCAGTATAGGAATATTTGGAAAAGACACCAAAAGTTCTGACTATCATATGACCTAGTTATACCCCTCTTGAATATACCTCAAAGGTTCTAAGTCAATGTCCACTAAGATTCTAATGCATCCTAATTTATTGCTGCACTGTTCATAAAATCTAAGAAGTGGAGCCAACCTAGATATACATCAAAGAATGAATAAAGAATATAGAGTACATATTCAAAATGGAAATTTATGCAATAATTAAAAAAAAACAAAATCATGGTATGACTCACTGGCAGAAGATCTGCCTAGCATTTATGGGACCCTTAGTTCAATTATAGGCATAGTCAACAAAAAGAAAATAAGAAAATCATGACAGTTTATGGAACATGTACAGAACTGGAAGTCATTTTGTTAAACATCAGAATCCACTGCTCTCTGCTTCCTGAATGTGGATCCAATAAGATCTGTTTCATTCTCCTGCAGCCTTTCATGCCATGATAAGCTGACAGTACATTCAAACTGTAACCCAAAATAAATAAATAAAATAAATCCTTTCTTCTTTAAGTTGCTGTTGTCAGGTATTTGATCACAACAACAGGACCATCCCTAGACTATCCCACTCAGAGTTCCATCCCATAATCAGCCACCAAACCCTGACACTATTGCATATGCCAGCAATATTTTGCCGAAAGGACCCTGATATAGCTGTCTCATGTGAGGCTATGCCAGTGCCTGGCAAATACAGAAGTGGATGCTCACAGTCATCTATAGGATGGCGCACAGGACCTCCAGAGAAAGTACCCAAGGAGCTGAAGGGGTCTCCAACCCTATAGGTGGAACAACAATATGAACTAACCAGTACCCCCAGAGCTCATGTCTCTAGCTGCATATGTAGCAGAAGATGGCCTAGTCGGCCATCATTGGGAAGAGAGGCCCCTTGGTCTAGCAAACTTTATATGACTAAGTACAGGGGAATGCCAGGGCCAAGAAGTGGGAGTGAGTGGGTAAGGGAGCAGGGCAGGGAGAGGGTATAAGGAACTTTCGAGGTAGCATTTGAGGAGCTGAAGGGGTCTTCAACCCTCTAGGTGGAAGAATAACCATGAACTAACTAGTACCCCCTGAGCTCATGTCTCTAGCTGCATATATAGAAGAGGATGGCCTAGTTGGCCATCAGTGGGAAGAGAGGCCCCTTGGTCATGCAGACTTTATATGCCCCAATACAGAGGAACGCCAGGGCCAAGAAGTGGGAGAGGATGGGTAGGGGAGCAGGGCCAGGAGGGGGGAGGGTATAGGGAACTTTCTGGATAACACTTGAAATGTAAATGAAGAAAATATCTAATAAAAGTTGAAAAAAATAAAGAAAATATCTAAAAAAATAAAAAAATAAGCTGCCAAATAACAGTTAAAAAAATAAAGCAACAAACAATACTCTGAGAAAAAACATTTAATAAAAAGAAATGTAACTAATATAATCCCAGTTGATGTTTTGTTGTTTTTTGAGGCTGAAATTTCATTTTATTTGGGAATTGTGGTCATATTCTTTAAACAAGTTTTCTGCACTCACCTTTAGATTCTTCCTTTGGTTCTTTTACAGTGTTTAATTTGTTTTACAGAATCCCGCACGTGCTTCTTCTTCTTCTTCTTCTTCTTCTTCTTCTTCTTCTTCTTCTTCTTCTTCTTCTTCTTCTTCTTCTTCTTCTTCTTCTTNATTGGGTTACCTCGCTCAGGATGACATCCTCCAGATCCATCCATTTGCCTAGGAATTTCATATATTCATTGTTTCTAATAGCTGAGTAGTACTCCATTGTGTAAATGTACCAAATTTTTTGTATCCACTCCTCTGTTGAGGGACATCTGGGTTCTTTCCAGCTTCTGGCTATTATGAATAAGGCTGCTATGAACATAGTTTTCTGATTCATCAGTAACATTGCATATTACTTGTTTTTTTCCTCCTTACCATCCTCCATAAATTTATAAAATGTCATCTTTCCATGGGAACCTCAATTTAGATGAAAAATATGCTAGTGTCACAGGTACCCCTACCTGATCAGAATGCTGGCTATATGTTCTAGTCTTCTCAGTCTCTTTCTTTTTTCTTTTCTTTTTTATTTTTAAGATACAAGAGAGTTTATTCAGAATATAAAGAAAAGATCTTCACAGTTTTATTTGAATAGTCAGATGGCTCAGTGGATAACACTGTTTGCTGAACAAGCATGAACACCTGAATTTGAGTTTCGATGTTAAAAACAAACAAACAAACAAACAAACACACACACACACACACACACACAAACAAAACACCACTCTGGATGTTGCCCTAAGAGAATCTGTAACCCCAGTGCTGTGGAGGGTAGAGATAAAGGGTCTCTTGGGCTTGGCCAAGCTAACTCTAGACTCAAAGAACTTTTTTTTCCAATTTTTATTAGATATTTTCTTCATTTACATTTCAAATGTTATCCTGAAAGTTCCCTATAACCTCCCCCATCCCCCGCCCTGCTCCCCTACCCACCTATTCCCACATCTTGGCCCTGGTGTTCCCCTGTACTGGGGCATATATAGTTTGCATGACCAAGTGGCCTTTCTTCCCAATGATGGCCCACTGGGCCATCTTCTGCTACATATGCGGCTAGAGACACAAGCTCTGGGGGTATTGGTTAGTTTATATTGCTCTTCAACCTATAGGGTTGGAGAACCCTTCAGCTCTTTCGGTACTTTCTCTAGCTCCTCCATTGGGAACCCTGTGTTCCTTATAATAGCTGACTGTGAGCATCCACTTCTGTGTTTGCCAGGCACTGGCATAGCCTCACAGGAGACAGCTATATCAGGGCCCTTTCAGCAATACCTTGCTGGCATGTGCAATAGTGTCTGCATTTGCTGGCTGATTATGGGATGAAACCCAGGCTGCAGCAGTCACTGGTTGGACCATCCTTTTGTCTCAGCTCCACAGGTGATCTTTGTAACTCCTTCAATGTGTGCTTTGTTCCTAATTCTAAGAAGGGGTGAAGTTGGGCTGTAAGATCCAGAATTGACAAGTGGGACCTCATAAAGTTGCAAAGCTTCTGTAAGACAAAAGATACTGTCAATAAGACAAAAAGGCCACCAACAGATTGGGAAAGGATCTTTACGAATTCTAAATCAGATAGGAGACTAATATCCAATATATATAAAGAACTCAAGAAGGTGGACACTAGAAAAATTGAATAACCCCTTTAAAAATGGGGCACAGAGCTAAACAAAGAATTCTCAACTGAGGAATACCAAATGGCTGAGAAGCACCTGAAAAATTGTTCAACATCCTTAATAATCAGGGAAATGCAAATCAAAACAACCCTGAGATTCTACCTCACACCAGTCAGAATGGCTAAGATCAAAAATTCAGTTGACAGCAGATGCTGGCATGGATGTGGAGAAAGAGGAACACTTTTCCATTGCTGGTGGGATTGCAAGCTTGTACAACCTCTCTGAAATCAGTCTGGTGGTTCCTCAGAAAATTGGACATAGTACTACCAGAGGATCCTGCAGTACCTCTCCTGGGCATAAATCCAGAAGATGCTCCAACTGGTTATAAGGACACATGCTACACTGTGTTCATAGCAGCCTTATTTGTAATAGCCAGAAGCTGGAAAGAACCCAGATGTCCCTCAAGAGAAGAATGGAGACAGAAATTGTGGTACATTTACACAAAGGAATACTACACAGCTATTAAAAATAATGAATTTATGAAATTCCTAGGCAAATGGATGGACCTGGAGGGTATCAACCTGAGTGATGTGACCCAATCACAAAAGATCTCACATAATATGTACTCACTGATAAGTGGATACTAGCCCAGAAACTTAGATTTCCCAAGATATAATTTGCAAAATACATGAAACTCAAGAAGAAAAAAAAAAGTGTGGACACTTTGCCCCTTCTTAGAATTAGGAACAAAGCACTCATTGAAGGAGTTACAGAGATCTCAATCTCTTTCAATGTGCACTTCCTCTAGTTATTCTGTCAACACCTCCTCATCATCATCTTTTGGGCCTCAAGTACCCAAATTATGTCAAATTCATCAATATTTCGAGTTCTGTAAGTAGAAGTGATTTATTTCAGCAGTCCTCTTAAAAGCCTTACAAGGAAGATATCAAATTTATGATTTCCTCTTTACTCCTCAAGGAAAAGTCATGATATCAAACATCCTTGACATTGAAGTGTGCTATGTTGTAGAGGGAACATGTTAATTCTTAAGAGTTTTAATTCAATTTATCTTGATTTTGTGCTCATCTGGGGTTCAGGGTTTTCTCCCTTGGACATTAGAAATCTCATGACTATATTTTGGTCAAGAAATAATTATAAAGATGTTTTAGTGAGAGAACAAGAGCGGAGACTTCATAATCTACTCTCTGATATCACTAGCCTTTTTATATGGCTTCAACAGTAGCCATACTTTGGGCTTACAAGATGAATTGTATAATATTTAGTTTCTCTTCTTTAGATAGCTTGTATAAGACTGAAGGTACTAATTTTTTAAAAGTTTCACTGACTGGCAAATACACATGGCTATGGATTGTCTTAATAGGAAGGGGTATAGTTCATTATTTTGAAAACAACTGAGTAATTTAATAACTATGTTTGTTTTTGGTCATGAATTTGGTCTGAGATGAGGGACTGCAACTTGATTATGACACAGGGCATCAGATTCTAAGAGACATGTATGAGCCTTTTCTTATTCCTTTCTTTTTATCCTTTATAAGACTCTAGACTAACTATATTATCTAATTCTAATCACCTTCTAAAGTGCTCTCTTCTAAACACATTGTCTTTCCATATGAACCTCAGTTTAGATGAGAAAGAGGTTACTGCCGCACATAGCCCACCGCATCAGAATGCTGGCTTTACATTCTTCTCTCTCTCTCTCACAATGTGTAGTTCATCTCCTCATTTGCCAACTATAACCTCTATCTTTTCTTATATGTGGTGCAAAGTATCCAAATTAGGCAAAAATCCATTAGTACTATTACTTTCTTAACAACTCTAAAGATTGTAGGTGGATTAATTTCCCACTTCTTGACATCTCACAATGGATATTAAATTTCGGCGTATGCATACTTTAGGAACACTCAGACCATATCCAAACCAAAATGCATACTTTTTTTAAAATTGGATTTTTTTATTAGTTACAAAAAATTCTCAGTCATTCTACTTTTTAGATCTAGTGGTTTGTCAATCTATACATTTCTTGACATGGTCAATTCATCTAAAATTTCAATTTAGTGTCACACAGTTTTTAGTAATACTGTCTTAGTATCTTCTTAATTATCATAGTTCATGTATTTTATCCCTTTTGATTGCTATGACCAGTATGTTTGTGACTTGTGCTGAGTTTTTTTTTTTTGACTTGCTTATTTGTCAGAGATGTATGTGTCCAATACTAATATTTTAGCAAATTGACTTTAACACAATTAGTCTTCTTCAGAGTAGTTTTTCTCTCCGATTTTCTACATTTTCTTTTTCCCCTTTCTACTTGGTTCAGGTTTATTTGTTATCAATCTCTGAACTGCTGGTACTGTATTACTAGCCTATTAAAAATCCCATAGTTGTCTCTCTCTCTCTCTCTCTCTCTCTCTCTCTCTAATTCCTCATTCTGCATTAGCTTCTTCTCACAGGCTTTGGAATTTATTGGTCTCATGCTCATTTTGTTTTAGTTTTAATTTCCTACTGTTTTCCACGTACACAAGGCACTTAAGTGTGTGTGCATGTGCAGGTACATGTGTGATAGTGCATATGTGGATGGCCAGAGGACAAACTGGTTTGGGTACTGCTCTTCACTTTCTACCTTGGTTAAATAAGGATCCCTTATTTTTGTTGTGAACCTAGGCTAGCTGGCTTTGGGCTTCTGGTGTTTTTCTATCTCCATTTTACATGTCACAAACAGGGAAAACTAAAATACAGACCTGTGTACCTACTTATAATGTGACATATTCTATAAAAATCCTGGTCCTTTAATATATGAAGAAGTTAAAATTGAGATAACATACAGAACTATGTTTAAATGTTTTATAAGTCTGTTTGTGTAGGAATCCAATGATTGTACACTTTACTTGGGAGTATTAGATCAATACTCATGAAAAATTTTCATTTCATCCCGTTCACATATAATGTTTTCTAATTGCATGTGACCTGATTTTTCATTACAGTATCTTTGTCTTACAGGTTATTTTCTTCCACGTTTACTCATGTTTCAACTTTATGTAACTAGTGTTTGTTGTTATCCATCCCAGAAATGATTTTAAAATAGTAACATGTTGCCTGGCGTGGTGATGCACGCCTTTAATCCCAGCACTTGGGAGGCAGAGGCAGGCGGATTTCTGAGTTCGAGGCCAGCTTGGTCTACAGAGTGAGTTCCAGGACAGCCAGAGCTATACAAGAGAAACCTTGTCTCAAAAAACCAAAAAAAAAAAAAAAAAAAATAGTAACATGTAGTCCATTTAAATTTTAAATAATCAATGAAATGAGCCTTAATATTATCGAAATAATATCAAGTATCACTCAATATTTCTGTATTTACATATGAAATCTCATATTCTCTATTCTCCCCTTTCTGCTTTTCTTTAAATAAATTTTCATATAGTGCCATCTTTTCATTTTTAAAGTCTAGTAGTTTGTATCATTAAATTATAAAAAATGATATTTTCTTTTTCATTTTTAAGGCAGTTACAAGAACCTCTTGACTTATACACCTCATACGTACTATACTGCAACCTTTTTCCTTCCCTTGTCTTCTTGTTCTTCATCCCCTTTAACTCTTCACTATAAAGAAATAGAAATCCAATATTAATAAACATTTCTCTACATGTTGAACAGTTTTGTTGTTCATATTATTTGGTTTCATGGTTTTCTTCATGCATTTGCATTTTCCCAACTGAGAGGTGTTTTATAACATCTGTAGTTAAGAATTCTAAGAAGGACCAAAGCATCCACACTTTGGCTTTCCTTCTTATTGAGGTTCATGTGTTCTATGAATTGTATCCTGGTTATTTGGAGCTTTTGGGCTAGTATCCATTTATCAGTAAGTGCATACCATGTGTGTTCTTTTGCAATTGGGTTACCTCACTCAGGATGATATTTTCTAGTTCTTTCCATTTGCCTAAGAATTTGTCATGAATTCATCATTTTAACAGGTACATAGTACTCCCTTGTGTAAATGTACCACATTATTAGATGTTTCTTTTATTACATTTCAAATGTTTTCCCCATTCCTAGTTTCCCCTCCGAAAATCCCCTATCACCTTCCCCCTCCCCTTGATCACCAACCCACCCACTCCCATTTCCTGGCCCTGACATTCCCCTACACTAGGGCATAGAACCTTCATAGGACCAAGGGCCTCTCCTCCCATTGATTATTGACTAGGTCATCCTAAGCTACATATTCAGCTAGAGCCATGAGTCCCACCATGTGTTTTCTTTGATTGGTGGTTTATTCCCTGGGAGCTCTGGGGGTACTGGTTAGTTCATATTGTTGATCCTCCTATGGAGCTTCAAACCCCTTCATCTCCTTGGGTACTTTCTCTAGGTTCCCCTATTGGAGACCCTGTGCTCCATCTAATGGATGGCAGTGAGCATCCACTTCTGTATTTGTCAGGTACTGGCAGAGCATCTCAGGAGACAGCTAAATCAATTTCCTGTCAGCAAACTCTTGTTGGCATCTGCAATAGTGTCTGGGTTTGGTGGCTGTTTATGGGATGGATCCTCAGGTGGGGCAGTATCTGGATGGTCATTCCTTCAGTCTCTGCTCTGAACTTTGTCTCTGTAACTCCTTCCATGGGTATTTTCTTCCTCCTTTTAAGAAAGATTGAAGTATTCAAACTTCGGTCTTCCTTCTTCTTGAGTTTCATGTGTTTTACAAATTCTATATTGGGTATTCTGAGCTTCTGAGCTAATATCCACTTATTAGTGAGTGCATATCATGTGTGTTCAATTGTGATTGGATAACTTCACTTAGGATGATATCCTCCAGATCCATTCATTTGTCTAATAATTTCATAAATTCATTGTTTTTAATAGCTGCATGGTTCTCTGATTCTTACCATCTTTTTGTCAGCACTTCTGCCACATACTCTGAGCCCTAGGTGCAAGAGTTGTGTTATAGGCGTATCTATAGGCAGCCAGCTTCAAAGGACCTCTTGACTTCTGTATTGTGTCCAGTTGTGGTTTTCTGTAATGATTTCCATTTGCTATCAAAAGAAGCTTCTTTGATGATAGGTGAGACTACACTTATCTGTTGGTACAGAAATAAAAATGTAAATGCAGTTAGGAATTATACTTGTCTAGTAAAGTGATAGTAGTTGGTTGGCAGTAAGTTGTATTCTCAGATCCTCAAATATGTTAACCCCCAGGGAACTAGCTTGTTTTCTAGGACCAAGAATGATTTCTTTCCTATTAAGGAGGCCTGAAGTTCAATTAGACAACTATTGGTTAACACAAAGGTATGAGTAACGCTATTGCATCTTGAAGAATATCTTTCAGCCAGTACTTCTTGGCATCAGCAATAGTGTCTGGGTTTGGTGTCTATATATGGATCACAAGGTGGGGCAGACTCTGGATTGCCTTTCCTTATAGCTGAAAAGTGAGAGGCTCTGCAGAGCCTGACAAATACAGAGGAGGATGCTCCCAGCCAAACATTGCACTGAGCACAAGGACCCCAATGGATGAGTTAGAAAAAGTATTAAAGGAGCTGAATGAGTTTGCAACCCTATAGGAAGAACAATATCAACCAACCAGACCCCCCAGAGCTCCCAGGGACTAAACCACCAAACAAAGAGGAACCCATGGCTCTAGCTGCATATTTAGCAGAGGATGACCTTGACTTGAATCAATAGGAAGAGAGGCCCTTGATCCTGTGAAGGCTCAATTCCCCAGTATAGGGGAATGCCAGGGTGGTGAGGTGAGAGTGGGTGGGGTGGGGAGCAACCTCATAGAAGCAGAGGGAGGAAGGATGGGAAAGCGGGATTCTAGAAGGGAAAGCAGGAAAGAGGATAACATTTGAAATGTAAGTACATTAACTATCCAATTAAAAAAAGAAAAAAAGAAGAATATCTTGTTATACTGATCAATGTTATAGTTCATTGGTATCACAGCTGAATAGTGCTGTGGACAGTTTTTCTTTCTTGGCTTACAGTGTTTTGTGCTACTAAGGAACCTAGACCACATGAAGAAAGCTTTTAGATTAGATCCAATTCATTTTTTTTTTTTACTGCTGTGTTGAAATTATGAGTTTTTTCAGCAAAAGAAACTTATTCAACCTTCTTGAGGCTACCAAAGTCATCAGTGATAGCTTATATTGTTTGAGAACTCTCCTTGGCCATCTGACCACTAAATCAAATGGAGGTTTCCCCTGGCTGGTACCAGGGTTTTTATTAGTCTATGTCTCTTGTAGGAATAATTGTCAATACTCATAATAAATTTTGAAATATATAGGTTTTTACTAGTTTCAAAGAAATTTAATGGAGGAAGAACACATCTTGTCAAAAGTTTTCTTGCTTTGTTGAAGAAGGATTTTTTTTTTAAATAGCCACAGAAAAGTTTGTATCATATTAAAAGTTATGGATTGCTTGGTCTTTGAAATTGCATAGAAAAATATTAAAGGAATTTAATATTTGTTCATATTTCAGTCAAAGTCAGTTTTATTCCAACTTTTATTAGATATTTTCTTCATTTACATTTCAAGTGTTATCCAGTAAGTTCCCTATACCCTCCCCACTCCCGGCCCTGCTCCCCTACCCACCTGCTCCCACATCTTGGCCCTGGCGTTCCCCTGTACTGGAGCATATAAAGTCTTCATGACCAAGGGGCCTCTCTTCCCAATGATGGCCAACTAGGCCATCCTCTTTTATATATGCAGCTAGAGACATGAGCTCAGGGGTACTAGTTAGTTCATGTTATTCTTCCACCTATAGGGTTGAAGACCCCTTCAGCTCCTTGGGTACTTTCTCTAGCACCTTCCTTGGGAACCCTGTGTTCCATCTAATAGCTGACTGTGAGAATCCAAAGTCAGTTTTATGTGACTGAAACTCATGGCAGCATGGCTTATGAAAACAAAAGGAAGAACCGCCAAACTGATTTCCAGAGTGGTTGTAACAACTTGCAATCCCACCAGCAATGGAGAAATGTTCCTCTTTCTCCACATCCTAGCCAGCATCTGATGTACCTTAAGACTTTGATTTTAGCCATTCTGACTGCTGTGAAGTCTAATCTCAGGGTTGTTTTGATTTTCAAATCCCTAATGACTAAGGATATTGAACATTTTTTAAGGTACTTCTGAGCCATTCAGTATTTCTCAGTTGAGAATTCTTTGTGCTTCATTTTTCTCAAAAACAATTTTTCATTAGATATTTTCTTCATTTACATTTCAAATACTATCACAAAAGTCCCCTATTCCTTCCCCTTACTCTGTTCCCCAACCCACCCTCTCCCAATGGTTATTTGATTCTCTGGAGTCTAATTTCTTGGGTTCTTTGTATATATTGGATATTAGCCCTCTATTGGATGTGATATAGGATTGTTAAAGATCTTTTTACAATCAGTTGGCTGCCATTTTGTCTCATTGACAGAGTACCCAGGTATACCACTCCTGGGTATATATCCAAAAGATGCTCCAATGATAAATTCTCCACTATGTTCATAGCAGGCTTATTGATAATAGACAGAAATTGGAAGGAATCCAGATGCCCTACAACAGAGGAATGGATACAGAAAATATGGTACATTTACACAATAGAGTATTACTCAACTATTAAAAACAATGACTTCATGAAATTGACAGTGTCCTTTGCCTCACAGAAGCTTTGTAATTTTATGATGTCCCATTTGTTAATTATTGATCTTACAGTACAGGCCAGTGCTTTTCTGTTTAGGATTTTTTTTCCTTTGTGCCCATATCTTTGAGGCTCTTCTTCACTTTCTCCTCTATAAGTTTCAGTGTCTCTGGTTTTATGAGGAGTTTCTTGATTCACTTAGACTTGAGCTTTGTACAAGGAGATAAGAAACTTTAGCAAAGCTCAAAACACACATTGCACCTCACACAATAATAGCAGGGGACTTCAACACAGCCCTCTCATCTATGGACAGATCCTGGAAACAGAAACTAAACAGAGACACAGTGAAACTAACAGAAGTTATGAAATAAATGGATTTAACTGATAGCTATAGAACATTTAATCATAAAACAAAAGGATATAACTTTTTCTCCTCACCTCATGGTACTTTCTCCAAAATTAACCATATAATTAGTCACAAAACAGGCCTCAACAGATATAAAAATATTGAAATAATCCCATGCATCCTAAATTTTTATTTTTAAATTTACAATATAATCACAACATTTATTTCTTCCCTTCCTTCCAAACCCTTTCATATACCTCTTCCCACTCTCCTTTAAATTCATGGCCTCTTCTTTCATTAATTGTTATTGCATATCTATATGTATATACACATATATTACTAAATATAGACCATTCAGTAAATAAATGTTAGTTGTTTGTGTTCTGAGTGCACTTAGCTGTGGAGGGCTACCTTTCTGGCTCCCAGCTTTACTCAGTTGCCTATAATTCTTCCTACATTATTTTTACCTTGATATAAAAGCCATATTTTAGGTGCACTCAAGGCTTACTTCTCAGAGATTACAAACTAATAAAATTGAGTTGAATTTTATGCACATAAACCTAGAAAATATAAGCACCTTTTTGAGTATTATTCAAAATTATGAACACACACATACACATAAAAATAAATAAATAAATAAACAAACAAATAAATAAATAAGATGTGCAATGACAAACAATACCTAATTGTAGATAACAGCTAATAGGTAATACTCTTTTAATTTTATCTAAAAGCAAGCAAATATATAATGAATATTTGCTGATGATAAAATTATTTAATTATATATAATGAATTTTTATATAGTTTTTATAATTTCACTCTCTAAAAAGTGTGTATATTTATAAATTGAATAAGTAGGTAATTAAATAAATGTTTCATATTCATACAAGGAGAATTAAACTATATATATATAAAATGTTAAAAATCCCTTCTCATACAAATGTATTGCATGTACTTTTGAGTGCTAATACACGAAATCTAAGCATACTTTTCCTTGTATTATATTTTAAAAAATTATTTAAAATATTCTCTTTTCCTTCACCTAAATGAAATTACTTAAAGATTCTATTATAAGGATCCCATTAAGCCTACATTTCCTAAGTCCTCTCTGAGGCACAGTGGGTTTTCACAGAAATTAATTTGTTGTGACAACAGGCTTAAAAATTGGAATCCAAGGAAAATGGAATAAATCCCCTTAGAGAAATAATAATAATAACAACAACAATAATAATAATGATAATGATCAGAAAACTGACAACCGTTGTCCTAAATGACTACACAGAAGATCTAATTATAGACTTGTTATATGTATATATGCTAATATTTCTGTTAAACTAGCATTCTTAAGCTTCCTGCTTATTAAGATTTATACCTAATGATTCATTTGTATTTTTCTGTATCACTTGTGAGATCATATAGATTTACACTTCAAACCCATTACATAAGCACAAGTAATATCTTCTTCTCATAATAGCAATAATAATGAAAGCTATCTAATAAGTTATTTATATTAGTATATTTTCTGAAATATTTTTCAATGTTCTGTTATGCTTTAAATCAATAGAAACAATATCTTTATTAGAAAGATGTTAAATAAAATTTGATATATTCAAGAATGAATCTTAACATCATTTATTAGTTTAACATTAGAACAGTGAAAAGAAATGCTTCATGTGTTCATTAAAGAAATGCTTCATATGTTCATTATATAATTATCTATTCTACTTTGAGTTTGCCATTAATAACTTTTAAGGACTAGGTCACTGAATATTGGACAGGTTTGAATAACTTATTTTATTTCATATTGCCTGTTTCTTGCTAATATCTTACTAAAATCAGTTCTAATCTTTGTTTTACTTATACCTCACTAATAATTTTTATTGCATTATTTTTGTTTCTGTTATTTTAATCTATATTGCTCCTGTAAGGTAGAAAGAAACAGTTAAATTGGAAATGTTAAAAGTATGTAGTCTACCAATACATGAAAGAAAATACTGCTTTGACTGCTAGTGACCTTGCAGGTCATTATGTGTGATAAAAACTGACCAAGAATATTTTTCTTCATCCTGAAGACAGAGTAAGTGATGAATATATAGCAAAGCGTACAATACGTATTTGAAAGTAAAGCCTAATTTTTATTTGTGACTAAGACATGCTCTGAGTCATATGATCAATATGCACAGAGGGATATGTGAATATATTATCAAAAGAAAAGTGCAGTGTTTGACAAGCATAATGAAGTTCCTAATTGCAAAAGTCATATATGATTATCTCAACCATGTCAGGTTTCTATGTAGAATGGATTGTAGCTTTGTTCTTCAACATAATCATTTTAAAAACATGTTGTTCTTCTTTACATGTATTCCTCAAGTAAAGCATATATGCAATTGTGATAAGTAAAAATATTAAAGTTGTAAATCTGTAGGTCCTAGGGTAAAGACTTGATTAACTTAGCTAACGCACAATGACAACTTGCAAGGAAGAGTCAGGCAGTGAGAGCTGCTATATCACTATGCCAGTGTACAGCTTGGCAGAATCTCTCTAGTAAAGGTATCAAAAGGAGCATTTATGATATTTGAGAACCATCATATTTAAGTTTAGTAAAAAAATTCCCTCTATAATTCTCTACTATAAATGTTTTGTATATATTAGTAAAATTTTAATTGTCTATCAAATTTCAGTGTTTAGAATTAATGTGCCTGCTGGGCGGTGGTGGTGCACTCCTTTAATCCCAGCACTTGGGAGGCACAGGCAGGAAGATTTCTGAGTTCGAGGCCAGCATGGTCTACAGAGTTAGTTCCAGGACAGCCAGGGCTATACAGAGAAACCCTGTCTCAAAAACAAACAAACAAACAAACAAACAAACAAACAAAAAGAATTAATGTGCCATCTTTGAGAAAACCAGTACACATTAAGGTTAATAAATGAATTCTGTTGACAAGTTAATACATCCTCTTTCATTTATGTTTTGCAAGAATTTTAAGTGGTACTGTTCATATTCATAGTTCAATATGTTTGTTTATAAAAATTAAAATAATTAGTTCCTGGGCTTTCTCATTGATTAATATATCTTTCTATAGAAAATCAATTTAGATTGCCATTTTTTTTTCAAATTTCATTTGGTATATTATTTAAATGTTCCACTTAGCACATGCTGTAACATTTAAAAACACATAATAAGAGCTCTGGTATGTACAGCAAATCATATCTTTCAACACACAAGACACTAGATATATTTTTCTTTTTGCTACAAAAGTCAATAAATATGTTTCAATTGTGCTATTTCCACAGTTCTACTTATCTGCTTGAAGAGAATTTTTGTATGTTACCTGGTAAAAATAGTAAACTTTTGAATATTTTTCACGTATGCCTATGTCCAAAAAGCTGATTTCCCTGGGGTGTCATTAACATGCGACTCACATTGTCACTCACCTACACTGTTGAACTTGCTTATCAAATTCTCTGAAAAACAGTACAAGTTATTATGTGTCATAGAGCAGATTTATGATAAACTAAGTTTGAAACAAAATAATGAATTCTTGACATTTATCCTGTTTGTAATAACATGGCGACTAATTTAATCAGATTTAATTTTAAGCCAGGAAGTTACATTTCCTTGTTCTATATCATATAGAAATTCATCACATATTTCCTAGTTGAATAAGATTCATGGCTATATGTGTCCCTATGAAAAATAAAAATGAGAGAATATTTCTTCCTTAAGCTACCAGCTACCAAACTAGTTACCAGAGGTCATCATGATCCTATGTACTCATTAACTTTAAAAGCAACTTCACTCTGTGCAAATTAAAATAAAACTACCTTCTAACAGCTTTCAGAGACAATAATTGTCTAAAATCTATTAGAAGATTTTTACATTTGTACACAAAGCTAATGGAGTACACGTTAAAATATAGTCTGTACCACAGTGAAGATCAACAAATCGCAAGCAGAAATACTGGTATTTAAAAGCTTTTGGTTGTTGTACACCTTCTGCTCTTTATTGAACTAGGTCATGGTAAATGTTTGATTTGGAGAGAGGGGTGGCTGTTAAATATTGCTTCTGTAAAACATTTTCCAGAAGTAAAAGGAACTCATTTCAGCATTTGCTCACTTTTCATCATAGAGTAATGACATAATGGAGGTTCAGTATCTGAGATCACAAATAAGGAAAGTATTTAGTATGCAGAGAAAAAATAAATTCCTACCATTTTCAATGATTCAACATATGAAGTAATATCATTCTTAAAGAATTTTAAAATTCAAGTGGAGTATAGCTTTGTATTTTTATTCCAAGCATTAGATTTTTATTCTCATTGATTGATGAAAGCAGATGTATACGGTTTTAATTTTATTTAATAGTAATCTTTTAATTGTAAAATCTTATTGAATAAAGCATGGAAATTGACACACATATACAATTCATAATGTGAAATGTGGATTATCAGCATTTTCATATCCTTAAGCTTTAAAAAATTTACTAACATGCAATAACTATGTATTTATGAGTTTTAGTTTGATCTTTTAATTCATGCACATAATGTTTATTAAATGAATCAAGGAAATCAAATTTTCTATGTTCTTAACATTAGAGGTGTGTTTGAGACTTAATTCAGAGAATAAAAATAATCATAAAATAAATTTAGAATCATAACCCATTGTGTTACAGAACACTAGAAATAATTATTGCTATATAACTCTGGGTAATTGTTAATCATCTTCTCTCTATTCCTTTCGGCCTCCAATTATACTACTTTTCTATTCAGATAAATATTTCTGTCATCTACATATGGCCAAGAACCTGAAGTATATGTTTTTCTGCGTCTAACTTATTTTGCTTAACATGATGATAGCCTGTCCCATCCATTTTGCAACAAACAAAGGATAACATTCTTTTCAGGGCAGAAAATATTGTATTGTATGCATACAAAACATTTTTGATCCTTTCATCAGCTGTTGAGCAGTCAGACTCAGAACATACCTTAATTATTGTAATAGACAGAAGTGAATATAGAAATGAATGTATTTTTATATAAAACACAAAAGTAACAAATTATGATGTTAATAATATTTACTTAATGTACTTTTAATTCATTAACTCATTTGCATTTTCTATATTAGAATGATAATATTATCTTTTTATTTATATTACTAAATTCCACTTTAAGTGTGATTTTTTTCCTTTAGTTAAAGAAGACCATGTTGATAGTAAAATCCCTAAAGTGCTTTAAGAATACTGTTTTTATCCATTTTTTTCAATATTTTCAGATTGGGTACTTTGTATCATCTGCATTTCTTCTTGTTGGAGACATAGCAATATAAAAACAGGATGAATCCAGCACTCAAGTAGTTTATAGTCCCAATAGAAATGACAGACAGTTGTAAAAATTAAACAGCTGTACAAAGGCTGGAGAGAAAATTTGAACTGCAGTTAAGAGCACTTGCTACTCTTTTTTTTTTTTTTCTACTTTTATTAGATATTTTCTTCATTTACATTTCAAGTGTTATCCAGCTAGTTCCCTATATCCTCCCCCCTCCCGGCCCTGCTCCCCTACCCACCCACTCCCACCCCTTGGCCCCTGCGTTCCCCTGTATTGGGGCATATAAAGTCTGCATAACCAAGGGGCCTCTCTNAATAGATAAAATTTTAATTAAACATGCATAGTATAATGGGTAATTACATATCAGGAGAGTTGATGTTATATGGAATGTGGTTGAGAACACCATTACTAACTATCTCATTGAAAAGTCTACTAAACTGTGATGCTTTGAAATCACTTAATATTGTCTGTATTTTGAACATGAGCTGATGGACAACCAAAAAAGTGGTAAAAGAAAACAAAACAAAACAAAACAAAAACCTATGCCGTGAATTATGTTATCATTCATTCCTTACAGTAATATTTATGATTTAGCAATATGATCAACTATATATAAAATTACCCCCTGAATTGATATGTACACTGCCAGAAGTTAGATTTTGTTGCCAACTTAAATTATCTTTTTAAATTGTAAAATCCTTAAGTATCTAATTACTCTGTTTTATTTGCTATTGATTTAGTAACAGTGTGTCATTTTGAATCATTGAACTTTGAACCTTTAAATATATTTATAAAGTTAAAAGAGAATTCAATTTCAGAAATAGAGCATAATTATACTATTTGCATAATTGATGTGAATCTTCTCCTTACTTTACATTTCTTTGATTGTAAAACATACTATCTAAACAATCTCACTTTGATTTAGTACATGCAATGAAACAAAATAAATAGTATGATATTTAAACTTTTTCATAAAAAAAAATCAAGAAAAACACAACAAAACAACTAATAAAACCAGGTAGGATCTTTTCATAAAAATTAATAGAAAAGAGAAGATGGGAAGAAATAGTTGCAAAGGATCTTTCAATTTTCTTTTTCATTGAAAGCTGTTGAAAAGTCACAAAATATACTCACTGTAGAAATAATATTTCCTCCCTTGAGAAAATCATAAGTATGGACAACCTGAAACTGCCCTCATTGAAGAGAAATGAATACTATATATAATAAACATTTAATGTTAAAAGAGAAATGCTATTTTTTCTCACATATAGTTTTATAAAGTGGACAAGATGAGTTATTCAGTGTGTAGACACTCAGACCTTACAGATGTCAGTTATTATATCTTAAGTCCAACTGCTTCCCTATAGATTTAGTTCAACAAAAATATTAGTAAAAAGCAAACCAATTAAGATAATTGATGAGGTTGACTATTTTGTTGATTATATTGATGAATTAAGCAATGTAGTATAGTTTTCTCCTGTGTAGCCAAAATCCTGTTTAAGCAAGGAAATGATAATTTTTTTGTACTTGTCAGATGTTAGATTACATACTAAATATAGTTTTAGATGTCTGGCTTATGATCTTGGTATTCTGAAATTGTAGCATCATATAATTTTGTTAATTTAAAAACAAGTAATACTTATTAAGAAAAATTCCATTCTGTTTTATTATATTTTATATGAACATTTAAAAAGGAAAACCCCATTATCTTGGTTCTTAGGGTCTATTGGGATTACAATCCAGAGCCAGGCACAGTGGTGCACAGTTTTAATCTCAGCACTAAGGAGACAGAAGTAGGAGGATCTCTGTAAATTTAAGGCCAGTCTTTTCTACACAGTGAGCTCCCGAATAGCAAAGACTGCATAGAGAGACCTTTTACAAAACACCTGCTCCCCCTAAAAAAAACACAATCTAAATATCAGTACCACATTTGCATAGGATTATTAGTGAATTGAAATCTCTTAATTGTGATTTAATCATATTTAATCAAACAGTGAAATTGGGTCATTATATTAAAAAATTAAGGAGTTAGGGACATGACTAATATTATGAAGAAGGAAGTTCACATGACATGAGGAAAAAACAAAACAGACTTAAGAAAACATGACTGTGCCTGTGTAATGGAGGATAAAAGTTGCACACCTGGGTCAGAGTTCAAGTCTTAAATGTCCAAAGTACTTTGGGCCTGTAACTGGACCTCCTTTCCCTCAGGCTCCTCTCCATTTCCATCCCTGCATTTCTTTCAGACAGCAACAATTCTGGGTCAGATATTTTGACTGTGGAATGGCAACCCCATCCCTCACTTAATGGTTTCCCCTCCAAAAACCCCATATCCCTTTTCTCCTCTCCCTGCTCACCAACCCACCCACTCATGCTTCCTGGCCCTGGCAGTCCCCTATACTGGGGCATAGAAACTTCACAGGACCCACCAAGGGCCTCTCCTCCCATTGATGACCAACTAGGCCATCATCTGTTACATATGCAGCTAGAGCTGTGAGTCCCACCATGTGTTTTCTTTGATTGGTGGTTTAGTCCCAGGGAGCTCTGGGGGGCACTGGTTAGTTCATATTGTTGTTTCTTCTATGGGGCTGCAAACCTCTTCAGTTCCTTGGGTACTTTCTCTAGCTCTTTCATTGAGGACCCCATGAATATGATGAATTTACATCATTTGCACTCCCACATTTTCTCCTTCAAACTTCCCTTGTCTCTTCAGTATCGCTTGGACTTAAGAAAATATCTAATAAAAAAAAATTGGGGAAAAAAACCTTCCACATGTCTGCCTGTCTCTGCTTCCAAAATGTTAGATTAAAGCTGTGTGTCACACACACAAAAAAGAATATGTTTTCTTAACCATTGAGCTATTTGTCCAGATGCCACAGTAAGTTCTTTCATATAAAATGATTTTCTTATTATTATTGTGCTAGTGTTAATGTGTACACACGATGTATGTGGAAGGGAGCCTGTGTTATGACATACACATGAACGTCAAATGACAACTTGTCTTGGAGTCTGCTCTCTTATCTCACCTATGCATGGGTTTTGAAGTTCAAACTTGGGTAGTTAATCTTGTTCCTCAGGCAACTTTATCCTCTCAGTTATCTGCCCAGCCCAGAATGCACTGATTCTAGAATTTATCACAGTTTCTTTAGTGTCCCAATTTACTATTTTTTTAATGTATCATATCTTATTTTGCTCTACAACTAAGTCTTCAGGATAAATCATTTCTAAATCTTTGCTTCTTCAGCTTAGTAGATGGCTCAGTTAACCTATAAAGACACCAGTGTCTTAAATTACTGTTGTTTCTCCATTGCTCCTAACTCTACTTGCCATAACAAAAGAAATCTATTCAGAGATCTTTATAACCTCCTTGTTTTGTCTCTTGTTTTCCTCAAAGTTTTCAGAGGGATAAGGCATTTCTTTTGTTAAACTTAACTTGTGATTAGATAAGTATTAAAAACAAAAAAAATATAAATGTTTCAGTCAAATATCCAATATAAAAGAGAACATATTTTAATTATTGATTAGATCAATGTCAAATATAGTATATGCATCCTAATAATGAATAAAGGTTTTAATTTTATTCTTCTTTCTGTTTACTAGTGCTTTTCTTGGATTTTATTTAGAATTAAACAGTTAATGCAAGTATGTAATTGATCACTGCCAACTAGTAAGTAGGATCTTGGAAAATATTTTTGTGATTGCTATTCTACTTTTACATTGTACCTTCATTTAAAATAGATGTATATTCTGCCTGATTTCAGGTAAAGTCATGTATTGTTCCTCAGTAGTATATACACTGACTTTGGTACTTCAGTATTCTATGTATGAATATACACCGTTATTACTGTTATTTTAATTAATTAAATAACCAACTGGTTTTCTGGTGCTGCTTAAGCATTAAAGGACAAATCAAATGCATAATGTCTTCCTTAGAAGCACTAGAGTTCAAATTAATTTTAATAATTTCCTGAGTCCATTTCTGTTTAATTTCTTTTGTTAACTGACTTACTCCATCAGAATTAAAGAATTCAGAGGTGTGATGCATCTCATTTTTAATGGAGTCATTTTTATTTAATTCATGGGTAATGGTTTTATTTATTCATTAGTACCCTTTGTTTCCATAGGCATCATAATCAAGAAAAATAATCAAGGATAAAGCAGTCTTTTCAAGTGCACGCAGGGGACAAAGAAGAGCATCAAAGAACATAGTCTACTGGAATAGCTCTTGGTTAAGCATTCCATGAAAGCTCTGAGAATTTATGAAGCAGGCAAATATCTGTCTTTTTTATCTTTTCTTCCATGATCACTTTCCCTGTTAAGGAAACAAATTTAACCAGCAGAAAATAGCCTTTACCTTTGATTGAAGCCCTCAAATCCTTTGGATTGCTCATCATGTTTGTCGAAGATAAGAGAAGGGATAATAAATATGAAAGGGGAAACTTACCGCTTTATAATTTATCTAAGAAGAATATATGAAGTTGTAACCAAACAAGTATTAATTATCATTAATTTTCTTTGTCTCTCTACAAAGACAATAAGCATAACCTGTCACTCTCTCATGGCTGGAGAAACAATATAAAATTCATCATGCAATTATAAAGTAGCTTTTACCCAGAATTTTGAAATAAAAGTAAAGATGAATATAAGCCTTAAAACTTGAAGATGAACAGTATTTGAAAGTATAATTAAAAAGACTAAAATTAAGGCCTCAGTATGGATTACTAAATATATACTTGATGATTTTTCAGTTAACAAAAGATTATCCAAGTCATAATATGACTGTCATGAATCTGTAACATTTACTTATGTTCACTTAAACCATTAATGTTTATAAAAATTCTACCCAACATTGACCATAATTAGGAAAATATTTTCCCCACTTGTGACTTTCATTATTGTTGTATGATAAGGGCTCCAGCAGAGGGAGCACATTCTAGTCAATGCATGAATAGTAGGTGAGCTTGACTTCCATAGGTATTCACAACAATGTGGGTTTATAAAGAGTAGTTACAGATGACTCAACTATCAGTATATACCAATGAAGAAATTACTATGGAAAATTATTTATAAATAGTACTTTTATTACTTTCTTGTTTTAGTAAAATCCCTCCTAATTGTGTATATTTAATTGAATGGGGGGTTCCATTAGAAAATTCTTTGAGAAATCTCAGGGAAGAGTGAACAAAATGCCATTACATACTCTTCTTTATCTGTTATGATGGTGGCATTTTTCCTTCCATGAATGTTTTCCTTTACAGTTTTGTGAACATATTATTATTTTTTTTGGTATGAAATAGTTCAATCTCGGAGCTTCCCTTTATACTAATGAACTATATATAGTAAGTATTAAAGCCTATATGTTAATCTGAAGAAAAGAGGGGAAGAAATATAAGCATCCCTTTTATTTTAGAAGGATCATTTTGATTCTATGGGTTAGAGTGCATATTTGTAGCATCACAAAAGATATATTATAACTAAAATAATTATAAATACAATAATAAATGTATTATTATTTTTTCTAAATTAAACAGACCTGAATTTCTTTTTTTGTCCTCCATCCATCTGCTCAGACCTTAATTTCTTAGGAACTGTATAAAATACATAAATTCATTTACAAAAGAAAATTATATTGAAACATATAGACACCTGCTAGGTTGTGGTGGCATATGCTTTTACTCCCAGGAAAGACAGGCAGATCTCTGAGTTTGAAGCCAGACTGGTCTGTACAGTGAGTTTCAGGACAGCCAGGGCCACACAGAGAAACCATGTCTCAACCCCGCCCTCCCCAAAAGAAAACCAAAGTCAAAGCTGCAAATGTTCTTTTTGTGTGCAGGCTGTAATAATTGCTCAAGCTACAGGGACACAATATAAATATATATCAGTATATACAATATAATAATACATATTAACACATATATACTAATTAGTACTGCTTATTTTTGAAGAAACATATTATGTATAGACTTTCATATTAATAATAAATTTATATAATCATATGTGAATATACTTTCTTTGTTTCAATATTTTATAAGATATTTTCTTCATTTACATTTCAAATGCTATCCTGAAAGTTCCCTATACCCCCCAGCCCACGTCCCCTACACACCTACTCCCACTTCTTGGCCCTGGCATTCCCCTGTACTGGGGCATATAAAGTTTGCAAGACCAAGGGGTCTCTCTTCCCAATGATGGCCGACTAGGCCATGTTCTGCTACATATGCAGCTAGAGACATGAGCTCGGGGGTACTGGTTAGTTCCTATTGTTGTGAAAAGTATCCAAGGAGCTGAAGGGGTGAATATACATTCATAGGGACTGATCACCTCTGTACTGATAAATGTTTGGAAAAGTTTTAGTTTACTATGTTACAAATTATCTTCTAGTGAGTATTATTGGTCCATGTCTTTAAATATTTCCTCAGGGTAAGAGTAGAAATTTGGATTAAAGAATCAGAACATTTAAAATATTTTCACTTAAATCATTAAATTTATCCTACAAAACTTATAATTATAAAAATACTATATATGAGTCATTTTCAACAAAATTTCTCACTATCATGCTACTTTGAAAAAATAATATTTTTGTTTCACTATGCAAATATGCCTCATTTTCTTTATCCATTCTTCAGTTGATGGACATTTAGGGTATTCACATTTCTTGGCTATTGTGAATAAAGGGCGTCAATGAACATCAATGTAAGGTCTTATATCTAGGCCATTTATCTACTTGGAGTTGAGTTTTATACAGAGTAAGAAATAAAGTTTAATTTCATTCTTCTATATGTGGTTACCTATAGTTGGACTAGCTAAATTTGGTGAAAATACTGTCTTTTTATACAATGTTCATTGTTAAAATCATGAAATTCACAGGTAAATGGATAGAACTGGAAATGATCATTCTGAAAGAGGTAACCAAGACCCAGAAAGACAAACTCACAATATCTTCCCTCATAAGTGGATGTTAACTTTGAGCATTCCGATATGCATGTTTTATTTGGAATATCTATACAACCTAATGAGTCATAGGTGGCAGAAATTTTGAGAGAAGAGAGACAGAATGTAGTGGTATGAAGAATGAAAAGGAAATAACAGAAGGTGTTAAATTGGAGTGGGGTAAGAGAGGGCAAGGTAGAGGAGAGGATATGGAAGGGATCAATAACACTAAAATCCTTTCAAAGAAATTTTATAGAAGTATACTACTGATAGATGTTTCTTGAAAAAATGAAATAAGTTAAAATGAAGTTACCCTATAACAGCAAAACAATGTGCCTACTAGACACTATAGCTAATAAATAGAAAGTTCCATTTCAAGAATGTGTTACCTGTTTGGAAAATTTTGGACAGTTATATATCAAAACCATCAAAACTGTAGAGGCTATTGCTTATGCCAGTTGTTATCATCCAGAATTCCGAATACTGTATTTATGAAGACACCACATATATGAGTCATTTAACATAGACTGGTACTGACCTGAAGGCTTCATTCCATTGATTGGTTTTCCTGGTGATAGCAGGTTATATGCATACAACAGAAGAAAAGTGTTTGTTAATCATTCCAAGTTGTGGGCTGGAAAGATGGCTCAGTAGTTAAGAGCTCTTCTGAAGGTCCTGAGTGAGTTCAAATCCCAGCAACCACATGGTAGCTCACAACCATCCTTGACAAGATCTGACACACATTTCTTGAGAGTCTGAAGACAGTTATAGTGTACTTACATATAATAAATAAACAAACAAATAAATAAATAAATCTTTAAAAAATCATTCCAAGTTGTGAACCCTGTGAGAATAACTGAACATTTTCTGCTTAGATTTAAGTCCAATTGCATGAAATAATATCTGGCTCCATTATCAGGCCAATAGCCTATGGCTAGAAAAGTCATAGGTGCTATGGGAGCATGTACTACTACTATTACCCTGCTAAATAGACCCTCAGGTTAATGTATCTCTCAGCCCTCTTCAGAGACACTTCTATTTGGAGCATATGGTGATTAACACAGAGACCTATAACTGGACAAAGCACAGAGAATAGGAGAGTGCATAATTATTAGCTATAAATAGGACATCTATATCAAGTCTTGCCTTCCCAAGCGTAAGGAAGAAGAGACAGAAAAACTGTAAATATCTCTTCTTCCTCCCTTTATTACCTTCCCTTTCTCTTCTCTTGTTATGATACTTCCCCAGTTTTTTCTCCCTTTCTTCCTCATAGCACCAATACTCTATTATTTCCCTCTCTTCAGCTCCATTTCCTGCTCTTTGCTCCTATGTCCCTTGCTAGGATATTAGATTCTGAGATTACTCCATATTATATTTCACATTTGAACATTTGGAGTTAGGATTCACAAATAAGAGAGAATATGTGATGTTTGTTTTTCCTTGTCTGGGCTACCTCAGTATATTTTACAGCTCTACCCATTTACCTGTTAATTTCATGATTAACTACAAGAACATAGACTTCAAAAGCAGATGCTTATAAATAAGAATATTTAATTCAATTTTTTTCTATAGCTTAACAACACCTCATTATGAGATTCTGAGATATAACACATTGCTTGAGGATTTGAGTTGGTTGTGGAATTACTGCTAGTAAAGTTTCAATAAACATGATTACAATGTAGTCAATTTGGCAACAAAAATTAGCCATGACAGCATATATTCATAGAATCTAAATACAGTATTCAGAAAGAAAGTTTCTTTCAAATGTACCATGTTCTTTGAATCACATTGGCTCATATTCCTGTCCCACCAGTATCCTTATTTCTCTGTTAACTCACTGATATTGTGTGTGTATGTGACTGTGCATATGTGTGAGATAGTATATTATTTTAAATGTTTAGAGAAACTATCTATTGATTTCTACAGTTCCTGATTAGATCACATTTTCCATTAGCATGGTTTAAAAATTCCATTTACCAACATTACTGCAGCATGTGTTGTTTGTATTATCAATGATTAAGATTTGGTCGGCCATCATTTGGAGGAGAGGCCCCTTGGTACTACAATCTTTATATGCCCCAATACAGGGGAATGCCAGGGCCAAGAAGTGGGAGTGGGTGGGCAGGGGAGCAGGGAGGGGGGAGGGGGGAGGGGACTTTCGGAATAGCATTTGAAATGTAAATTAAGAAAATATCTAATAAAAAAAGAAAAAAAAGAGATTTTGACTATAAGGAGAAGGAATTATATTGGAGTTGTAATTTGCTCTTTTCCTGATCAGTCCATCCCACAATCAGTCACCAAACATAGACACTATAGCATATGCGAGCAAGATGGTGCTGAAAGGGCCCGGATATAGAGGTCTCAGGGGAAAATATACCAATGCCTGGCAAACATGGAGGTGGAAGCTCACGGTCAGCTACTAGATGGAACACAGGGTTCCCAAGGAAGAAGGAGCTAGAGAAAGTACCCAAGGAGCTGAAGGGGTCTTCAACCCTAGAGGTGGAAGAATAACCATGAACTAAC
>LR753349.1:917708-928761 GCA_902729485.2 Mus minutoides | reverse complement strand
AAAAAAAAAAAAAAAAAAGAAGTCATTTGTCTTTCACCTTCTCGAAACTGTCTGTACATTTAATTAGCCTATGTATTGATTGGACTTTTTGGTGTTAATTTATACCACAGAGATACTTGCACATCTGTATTTATTGAGACACCAGTCACAATAGACATGTTTGAGATCTTTGTGTAGTCTAGATAATAACCCTTTGTCAGATGTTTAGCTAGCAAATATTTTTCTGCCATTTTATGAACTGTCTCTTTATGTTTTTCATTTACTGTGCAGATGCTTTTTGATTTTATGTAGTTAATTCATGAATTCTTGATATTATTGCCTAAGCTATTTGTATCTTTTGTAGAAAGTCTTTGTCTATGCCAATAACTCTAAATATTTTAACTATGCATTCCACAATTTTAGACTTTTATATATTAAATCATTTTTCTGTAGTTGAATTTATGCAAGGGAACAGATAGGAGGCTAGTTACATTATTTTGTGAATGTGGATATCAAGTTTTCCCTGAATTATTTTGAAGGAAGCTGTCATTTCACAAATACATGTTTGGGCATCTTTGCCAAAAATCAGCTTTAGTGGTTACTTTAATTCTGGGTCACAAATTTGAGTCTATTAATATGTTTATCTGTTTTTCTGTTAGTACTATGCTGCCTTTTTTCATTATTACTTAAAATAACTTGAAACCAGCAAATACCTTACCTCTAGCATTATTCTTGATCAGGGTTGCATTGACTATGTAGGGTCTTTTATATACTTTGATATGAAGATGAGAACTTTTTTTTCTATTTCTGTGAAGAAATACATTAAACTTGGATGCAGAAACATTACATCTATAGATCATATCTGGTTATTTTCACACTATAATCTCTGCTGATCCCAGAGTGCAGGGGGGGGCTTTCTATTTTCTAGCATTTTCTTCAATTTCATTATTCATGGATTGAAATTTTAATTGTAGATAGTTTTCCTTGCTTGGTTAGGCTTATTTTGACTACTTTTAGGCTTAAGATACTTCCTATTTTATTAAACTATTTGTGCATGAGTGTGGTGTGTGGGGGTGTGTGTGCTTGTACACATGCATGAGCACACAGTTCACTAAGGAAATCAAGAGGGCACTGGGTCCCCTGGAGCTCATGTTGTAGGTAAGTGGATAATGGGAACAAAACACAAGTCTGCTATGAGAACAACATATATTCTTAACCACTGATATATTTTTCCTGCTTTGACAAGAAATTTTTGCGGCCATTGAGAGTAGAATTGTTTTAATTATTTTCTTCCTTTTTTATTAGATAGTTTCTTTATTTACATTGCAAATGTTATCCCCTTTACTAGTTTCCTCTCTGAAAACCCCCTATCCCTTTCCCCCTCTCCCTGCCCACCAACCCACCTATTCCTGCTTCCTGGCCATAGAAGTCCCCTATACTGGGGCATAGAACCTTCAGAGGACCAAGGACCTCTCCTACCATTGATGAACAACTAGGCCATCCTCTGCTGCATATGCAGCTGGAGCCATGAGTCCCACCATGTGTTTTCTTTGATTGGTAATTTAGTCCCAGTGAGCTCTGGAGATACTGGTTAGTTGATATTGTTGTTCTTCCTATGGGGCTGCCAACCCTTCAGCTCCTTGGGTACTCTCTCTAGCTCCTTTATTGGGAGCCCTGTGCTTTCTCCAATGGATGGCTATGAGCAACCACTTCTGTATTTGTCAGGAACTGGCAGAGCCATTCAGGAGAGAGCTATATTAGGCTCCTGTCAGCAAGCTCTTGTTGGCATCCACAGTAGTGTCTAGTTTTGGTGGTTGTTTATGAGATGGATCCCCATTTACAATAGTCACAAATATAAAATACCTTGGTGTGACTCTAACTAAGCAAGTGAAAGATCTGGTTAATAAAAACTTCAAGTCTCTGAAGAAAGAAATGGAAGATCTCAGAAGATGGAAAGATCTCCCATGCTCATGGATTGACAGATTAATATAATAAAAATTTCTATCTTACCAATGTACAGATTCAATGCAATCCCTATTGAAATTCCAATTCAATTCTTTACAGAGTTAGAAAGGACAATTTATAAATTCATCCGGAATAACAAAAATCCTAGTATAGCAAGAAATTTTCTCAACAATAAAAGAACCTCTGATGGAATCACCATCCCTGACCTCAAGCTGTACTACAGAACAATTGTGATAAAAACTGCATGGTACTGGTACAGTGTCAGACAGGTAGATCAATGGGATAGAATTGAAGACCCAGAAATGATCCCAGAGACCTATGGTTACTTGATCTTTGAGAAGGGTGCTAAAACCATCAAGTGGGAAAAAAGGCAGCATTTTGAACAAATGGTGCTGGTTCAACTGGCATTTATCATGTAGAAGAATGAGCATTTGTCCATTCTTATTTCCTTGTACAAAGCTCAAGTCTAAGTGGATTAAGGAACTCCACATAAAGCCAGAGACACTGAAACTTATAGAGGGGAAGATACCTTACTTATATACTTAGTGGAGAAGATACCCAAACACATAGGCACAGGGGAAAAATTCCTGAACAGAATATGGCTTGTACTGTAAGATCAAGAGTTGACAAATGGGACTTCATAAAATTGCAAAGCTTCTGTAAGGCAAAAGACCCTGTTAATAAGACAAAATGGCAAACAACAGATTGGAAAATGATCTTTAACACTCCTAAATCTGATAGATGGCTAATATCCAATATATTCAAAGAACTCAAGAAGTTAGACTCCAGAAAAATAAATAACCCTATTAAAAATGGGGTAAAGGAAAAGCTAAAGGAAGGATTTTCAACTGAATGGCTGAGAAGCACCTAAAACAACGTTCAACATCCTTATTCATCAGGGAAATGCAAATCAAAACAACCCTGAGATTCCACCTCACATCAGTCAGAATGGCTAAGATAAAAAACTCAGATGACAGCAGATGCTAGGAAGGATGTGTTGAAAGAGGAACACTCCTCCATTGCTGGTGGGATTGCAAGCTGGTACAACCACCCTGGAAATCAGTCTGGCAGTTCCTCAGAAAATTGGACATAGTACTACCGTAGGATACAGCAATACCACTCCTGGGCCTATACCTGGAAGATGTTCCAACATGTAATAAGGACACATGCTCCACTATATTCATAGCAGCCTCATTTATAATAGCCAGAAGCTGGAAAGAACCCAGATGTCCCTCAATAGAGGAATGGATACAGAAAATGTTGTGGAATACTACGCAGCTATTAAAAACTATGAATTTATGAAATTCTTAGACAAATGGATGGATCTGGAGGATATCATCCTGAGTGAGGTAACCCAATTACAAAAGAACACACATGGTAATGCACTCACTAATAAGTGGGTATTAGCCCAGAAGCTAGGAATACCCAAGATACAATTCGCAAAACAAGTGAATCTCAAGAAGGAAGACCAAAGTGTGGATACTTTGTTCCTTCTCATCCAGTTCTTTTTCAATATCATCCACCTAACAAAGTAGTTGCTCTCCAACAATACTTAGATCATTTATTGGAGATTCTATTGTCTAGTCCATAGGCATTGTCCAGCATCTTTCAGTCTCTTTCTTTGGTTTATGTACTTTGAAACAGTGCTTTACTCTTATCCTAAATTAGTTTCGAACTCAGTATAAAATTCAGGTTGACCCCAGGCTTATGCTGACTTCCTGTCTTAACTCTCAAGTGCTGAAACTATAAATGTGATCCACCACACATAGATCATTATGATATTTTTGGATGAAATATGTAAAATTTATTTTCTGTTATTTGAAATATGTGCTTTATTATTGTTGAGCATAGTTACAAATAGTTATATAATAGAGCAGTATATAAATTCAATTTCATTAATCTAATTAAAACTGCATATTTTTGAGAAAAAAATCTCATTTGTTTCTTGGACCATGTACACAGGTCTGTGGGGAAAATAATTCTACTTTCAGACCCATTCTTGTGATTTAATTTTGTAATGTATGTATACATAGAAAATGTTCTTTATTCATCTCTTGATGGACACAGATCCATCTAAGTGTCTTAGTTCTTATTTATAACATTGCACATAAAAGGGGAATGCTGATATTATTTTAAATTGATTTAAGTTCTAAAATACAATTTCTATGTAATTCTGCGGTTTGATTTTTAATTTTGCAAAACCCCCAATTTAACTTTTAAATTAGTGATTTTGTCATAGTGACATTGATCCTTATTTTAAGATACAACATTTATCCTTTTGTTTTGCCAAGTTCCTTATAATAAGAATATTACTATAATTTATATGCAAATCCATGTAAATATTAGAGAACATTAATTGTGTAAAGCTAGCAAAATTCAACTATGAACAGAATGAAAATAAAATCTTCCGTAGACGCTTTTTTACAGAAATAGTTATCATGTTTACTACTATTTGCTTCTGCTTGTTTCATGTTTTTATGCTTGGGGATATACCTCTATTTAAGACACAAAATTTGTTTGAAATTACCTTCATTGTATTTTAACATAGCATTATGTGTGATCAACAAAATTGCTAAGTATTATTTATCAATATTTTAATATATATATATAATATTTTATAATAATTGTACCAGCATAAGAAAGCTGCCATAAGAGATCATAAAAGAATGTGCCCATAAATAGGCCATATTCTAATTCCTTTTCATATATAATTACCATAATACTGACTGTAATTTTATGAGATACATATCCATTATTTGTATTATCTTTTAAAATATTGTAACACATAACCACAAAGTAGACCTGTAATTTTACCAAAGGTAACATTTCATAATCACCAGAATTGAAGACTAGGTCATTTTGCTTTGTGAATACCTGCTTGATATCTGGAACTGAATGCTATGAAGCCTATTCAATCAAGGAATATATTGACATCATGTCAGTTTGTGTATGCATAAAATATGTCCAAGGAAAGAGTCACCTCAAATATTTTAACAAATAATTATCTATATTTCATAAAGACTTGTATAAATGGTTCCTGAAACACAACACAAATTGAAAAACCGTAATATTCCTGTGTCTCTGAAAAAAACATTTCAAAAAGATTTTTGTTCAATGCAGGGTCAAGATTAACAAAGTAAATGATGTTTTCTTTATGCTTAATGAAATTAGACACATAAACCAAAATGATCAAATGACTTCCTATCTAAATCGCCCAAATCCATCAGCGACTGAAGGAAAGGCCATCCAGAAACTGCCCCACCTAGGGATCCATCTCATCTGCAGACACCAAACCTCCACGTTATTACTGATGCCAAGAAGCACTTGCTGACAGGAGTCTGATATGGCTGCTCTCTGAGTGGTTCTGCCAGGTCCTGACTAATACAGATGCAGAGGCACACAGCCTACCATCATACTGAGCACTGGGACCAAATGGAACAACTAGGGGAAGAACTGAAGGAGCTGAAGGGGATTGTATCCCCATAGGAAGAACAACATAACGAACTGGTCCACCCAGAGCTCCCAGGGACTAAACTACTAACTAAAGAATACACATGAAGGGAGGCAGGACTCCAGATACATATGTACCAGAGGATGGACTTAACTGGCATCAATGTGATGGGGGAAGGCTTGATGCCCCAGGGTAGCGAGATTCTAGAGTGCTGATTAGGGAATAGGTACAGGAGCACCCTCATAGGGAGAATGCAATAGGAGGATTATGGATGGGTAACCAGGATGGAGAATAAAAATTTGAATGTAAACAAATAAAATGATTAATTAAAAAATCATATAAAAATTGTCCAAACTCATAAAGTAAAAGTATTTAGAGAATACTCAGTATTTTTCTAACATTACATAACTGTGTATAGACATATTTTCTTCTTTTGTACACAGTCATTCATAGTTATGCTTTATTAATAATTAATATTATTATCACAGACACATGTTCAGTGATATTTGGTTATCTTTCTGATGTGTACTTTTATAAAGGTTGGTGATATTGAGCAACTTTTCATGTGGTTTTCAGTCATTTTAACGTTATCTTTGTAGTGTTCTCGGTTGGGCTCAGTTCCCCACTCAATTTTCTATTTAGAGGTGTTTTGTGTGGATGTATGTCTGTGTACTATGCAAGCCCGATAACTTACGAGGTCAGAAGAGGATGTTGGATCCCTTGGACCTGAAATTTCATATGGTTATAAGTCATATAGAAACTGGGAACTGCAATAAGGTCTTCTAGAAGAACAATAAATATTCTTATTACCACTGAGTAAACTCCTTCAAGCTCTATCTTACTTACATTTAATTGTAGCAATTTTGGACATTAACTCTTTATGAGTATAAAGTTTGCATATATGTATCCTTATTGTGTAGATTGTATTACCACATACTGTTTCCAGTAGTGCACAGAGTATTTATAGCTTGATAAATTTATTCAAACAGTTGTAAAATTTTTGCATTTACTTTTGAGATAATTTTCAAGAAATCATTGTTTATACTCCCATACATTTCTTAAGAAAAAACTGACAACATCTCCTAAATAAGAATCACATCAAAATGACTCCTAATGACATATTGCTATAGTGTTAGATTACTGCAATATTCAATCTTCATAAACGAATATATTGTCCCAGTATATGATAATTTCCACCAACACCCACAACAGGACAAAATGAAGAATGAGGGACTTTAGAACACTCATTCCTAAATGGGATAGTGTTATAACATTTCTTTTCTTGAGACTCGGGATTTATGTGGAAGAGGAGGAAGGAAGAGTGTAGAAGCCAGATACAGTAGATGACTCCTAGGAAACAGTGTTTTTCAGATATAACAGTGTTGATGTACAAATGACATCACAGAGACTGTGACAAAATGCTAAAGACTTGCATAAGTTTAAATCAGACAAAAACCCAGGATAGAGAAGGGGAAATAGACAAAGTCCCACTCCTAAACAAGAAGCTTTTAACAACTGATAGATGCTGGGAGAAGAAAAAAAAATCAATTTTCTTCAATAGCACAGTAACAAATTATATCAATTACAATTCAAGGCAGGCACTATTCTGTGGAACCATTGGTCATCATAAAATGGTGTGTGTGTGTGTGTGTGTGTGTGTGTGTGTGTGTGTATGTGTGTGTGTGTGTGAGTGTGTGTTTGTGTGTGTGTGAGTGTGTGCTTATTTGCGTTGGTTTGTATTTTGATTATTCTTAAGAGAGATAAATAACAAGTATTTCGGTGGGTAGAATGGTGGGAAGGATATGGAAGTGACCAAGGAAAATAAAATATATTAACAAAATTCACTGTGTGAAAATTTGTAAACAGAAAATATATTTTTTATGAGTTGACTGCACATGTTAACCTTCTTACCCTTAAATGTTATCTTGACCTAAAAACTTGATTTTAAATGAAAATTATCATCACAGTATTTTTATTAAAGTTGAGAGAGAATTCTAAATCAATATATTCCTCTTCTTTTCCTGGAATGATAAATGTATACATTTTCTTCCACAAAATTACAATAGTGGTCCAATATGCCAGCCTATAACTATTATCTTAGCACTTAGGACAAAATGTAATCTAAATGGCTGGAAAACCAAATAATGCAATAATAGTATGATGTACTTGACATTGATACATAAAGAAAAACCAATATTTGAGACAGTGAGATGGCTCAATAGTAAAGCTGCTTATTCCACATGGATGAGGAACTGAGTTTCTGTTTTGTATCCATTTAAAGGTGAAAGGAGAGAACTCATTCCAAAACATATTCTCTGACATCTTTGTATGCAATGTGGTATGTGTGTCTCCAAATAAATACCACAATGTATGTGTGTCCCCAAATAATCTCCACACACAAAACATTTTTAATAATCAGAGGAGAGTAAATACAGAAGATGGGAAAGGGTAAAAGGGAATAGTAGGATCCATGTGATCTAATAGGGAAAATGGGAAAAGTAGGGCTATTTAGAGAGACTGGACAGAAGTAAATACAGAAAAAGGAAGGAAAAATGACAATGATGATGTTTGATAGAAGCCTCAAGGAATCATACTATTACCTATTTACATGATAACTACAAAATGTGGAAATCAGCTTATAAATGTACATATATTTTTTTATATTCTGTCTAAAAATATACATATATAATTTTACTGAACTATTCTCATTTTGACAGACAGTGTTTCTTTTAAATTGTAGATAAAAAACATAATTGGAGTACACTTTATATCAGAAATGAAATGTCTATGATTATGACTTTTAACTGATTGTTTTTAAGATTCTTCATATTATTAACAAAAGTTCAATAGTTCTTGGACACACATAACCCAGTGCACATGTAGAGATCAGAGAACAACATGGTGGTATTATGTTCTTCATATGTACATGTACAGAACTTGGACTTGTTTTGTTAGATTTGTGGGGTAAGAAACGAAAATATTTGGCTTACTACTTTTACTTATTGACATGTACCATGGTAATGTTAAAATTCAGAGTTTTAACATGTTTAATTATCCTGATTTGGAATTTCAGCTAAGGAATAAAATTATATATTTTATGTTTATTTGAAAATTTGAAACATAAATATATAGTATGTATATAGAAATAGATATAGATATACAGTGATCAAGTAAAACTAATAATGTGAATAGTTCTTCATGTAACTGTCATTTTTGGTATGGGTATCTAAAATCTACTTCTTAGAATTTTTCTGGATTACAATCTACCATTCTGAGCTATAGTTAACATATTGTACAACAATGTCATAAGCTTGTTCCCTTTTACTAAGTGAACTTTTTTTTTTTTTTTTTTGAGACAGCATTTCTCTGTGTAGCCCTGGCTGTCCTGGAACTCACTTTGTAGACCAGGCTAGCCTTGAATTCAGAAATCTGCCTGCCTCTGCCTCCCAAGTGCTGGGATTAAAGGCGTGCGCCACCACCGCCCAGCCTAACTAAACATTTATATTGACATTATTTTAGCATATTAACTTTATCTCCTTTGTATCTCCTCAGTAGTTGGATTATAGGATCATATGGTAGTTTTATTTTTATTTTTTTTGAGAAACACCCATGTAGTGATAACTAATTGTAACACTAATTTATACTCCTTCCATGTGTGTTAGCCATATTTAAACAAAACCATTCTAACAATTATAAAATAGAGTGTCATCATGAATGGTCATTTGAGCAGTCTATGCTCCGATCTTTGTCTCTGTAAAACCATCCATGGGTATTTTGTTCCCCTTATAAGAAGGATTGAAGAATTCACATTTTTCTCTTCCTTCTTGAGTTTCATGTGTTTTGCAAATTGTATCTTGAGTATTCTGAGTATTTGGGTTAATATCCACTTAACTATGAGTGCATACCATGTGTGTTCTTTTGTGATTGTGAAAGAAAATAATATATGAGGCCTATGGTTTAAACAGCAGAAAACCTGAGGCAGGTACAGGCAAGTAAACAAAGTTGTTGACCGGTTATTCTCTATTTTTCCATACGTTTCTCTCATTACCCGGTAAACCGGACCGGAGGTGACTGTGTTCTTTTGGGGGACGCCCTATCGACGATGGACCCCTGAGAACGACTACAATGAACTAGCCAATCATGTGAAACCGCGCCAACTTCCCCACCCCCCCTACCCCATTGTTATAAAAGCTCCTGATTTTCGAGCCACGAGGTCAATCCCCCTGTCCCCTGCGTGGGATATGGGTCGTCCCTGAGCTCCGATTAAAAATCCTCATGCTTTTTTTGCATCAAGATAGGTCTCGTGATTCGTGGGGTGCACGAACAGCCCGTGTTTGAAATAGGGGTATTTCTGGTTGGATCTTACATTTGGTGCATTGGCCGGGAACTTCGTGACACCCCAGGACCCCGACGACCCCTTGGAGGTATGGGATCCCCTCTGGAATGTGTGTGTGTCTCGGCCAATGTTCTAAATGTCTGTTTTCGTCTGTTTTCTGGTCTCTGGAATGTGTGTGTGTCGGACGGTGTGTTTCTGGTTTCTGGTTTTTGGTTTTCTGAAAAGAAAGTGCACCTATGGTGCTAGTCTGAAACACAGCGATGCCTGAGTTGCCTGAGTTTGCATGTGCTGTGTCTGCTTAAAAGTCTGGTGTCTGTATTCTGCTTGAAAGTCTGGTGCAATAGCATTTTCGGTTTTGTGGATGCTCAGTGAGTGAGACTGCTCTCAGGGAGAGAGAGCAGAGTGGATAAGGGTAGACGTACCCAGGCGTCCACCATTCGCAGGCCCTGGGAGACGTCCCAGGAAGACAGTGGAGAGAACCAGGGATGCCTGGTAGACTCCGTCAGTATAGTCAAGAGATAGTTCTCCTTGACGATCTGTGTCAGCGTCCTGCTGACTCTGGTCGACGCGAAGTCGACGTCTGTTTTCGGTTTTTCTCTCTTTTTCCTCTATGCTTGTGTCTGCCATCGTTATGTGTGTGCCGGAAGTGTCTCTGTTTTGTTTATATGTGGGAATTTGTGATTCGAGTAAAAGAAAAAAAATGGAACTTCATGCTGGTTAGAGCGTGGCCCCAGGGCCTGATCTGGGACTTAACATCTGCCCCTCCCCTCCCGGCTGCTGTGGGCTCCAGCCGGAGACCCCCGCCAGCTGGCTGAGAGGGCAGAGGGCGCCATTGTGGGACCGTGCGCCCACTGCGCATGGCGGTGACTCCCGTGCCTGCCAGCCGCTACCGCCCAGCGGAAAGGTTGCTTGTGGCGGCGGCGGGAAGCGGCAGCGACAGCAGCTTTGCTTCTTAAAGAGCTCTTAGGTGTCTGTGTGAGTCTTGTGTGTTAGGACGCCGCTGAGGGGCCATAAAACCTAGTCTCAATTTATACAGCAGAAATGTTTTAAGTATAAATCTTCTTTAAGGACTGTCCAGAAATTAGAGACATAGACAGTCAAATTGTTCCTCTAGAGTCTGATATCACTGCAGAAGAGATAATTGGGCCAGGACTCTGGCAGTATGCTCAGATTAAAAATTAAGTTAATGAGGCAGTGAGACTTCTGAAGGCATTACAATCTGGCCTGTCTACTCCTTATTGAGTAGAAGAAACATCTATAATCAATCGTTATCTATTGTAATCAGTGATAATTAAAAAGTTAGCTGCTTAAGCTGTTGTGGT
>LR753349.1:873292-916254 GCA_902729485.2 Mus minutoides | reverse complement strand
CCCTACCCCATTGTTATAAAAGCTCCTGATTTTCGAGCCACGAGGTCGATCCCCCTGTCCCCTGCGTGGGATATGGGTCGTCCCGGAGCTCCGATTAAAAATCCTCATGCTTTTTTGCATCAAGATAGGTCTCGTGATTCGTGGGGTGCACGAACAGCCCGTGTTTGAAATAGGGGTATTTCTGGTTGGATCTTACAATTGGATTACCTCACCTAGGATGTTATGCTACAGATACATCTATTTGTCTAAGAATTTCATAAATTCATTGTTTTTAATAGCTGCATAGAACTCCATTATGTAAATGTACCACATTTTCTGTATACATTCCTCTGTTGAGGGACATTTGGGTTTTTTCCAGCTTATGGCTATTGTAAATAAGGTTGCTATGAACATAGTGGAGCAAGTGTCCTTATTACACGCTGGAATATATTCTGAGTATATGCCCAGGAGTGGCACTGCTGGATCTTCCAGTAGTAATATGTCCAATTCTCTGAGGAACTGCCAAACTGATTTCCAAAGTGGTTGTAACAGCTTGCAATCCCACCAGCAAGAGAAGAGTATTCCTCTTCTGCCACATCCTCGCCAGTGTCTGCTGTCACCTGAATTTTGATCTTAGCCATTCTGATTGATGTGAGGTGGAATCTCAGGGTTGTTTTGATATGCATTTTGCTGATGACTAAGGATGTTGAATTTTTTTTTTTTTTTTTTTTTTTTTTTTTTTTTTTTTTTTTTTTTTTTTTTTTTTTTTTTTTTTTTTTTTTTTTTTTTTTTTTTTTTTTTTTTTTTTTTTTTTTTTTTTGGTGCTTCTCAGCCATTTGGTATTCCTCAGTTGAGAATTCTTTGTTTAGCTCTGTACCCCATTTTTAATAAGGTTATTTTATTTTCTGGAGTCTAAATTCTTACCATCTTTGTATATATTAGATATTAACCCTCTATTTGATATTGGTTAAAGATCTTTTCTCAATCTGTTGGTTGCTTTTTTGTGTTATTGACAAGTTCCTTTGACTTACAGAAGCTTTGCAATTTTAAGAGGTCCCATTTCTTGATTCTTGATTTTACAGCACATGCCACTGGTGTTCTGTTCAGGAATTTTTCCCCTGTGTCCATGTGTTCAAGGCTCTTCCCCACTTTCTTCTCTATAAGTTTCAGTGTCTCTAGTTTTATGTGGAGTTCCTTGATCCACTTAGATTTGAGCTTTGTATGAGGAGATAAGAATGGATCAATTTGCATTCTTCAACATGCTAACCTCCAGTTGAGCCAGCACCATTTGTTGAAAAGGCTGTCTTTTTTTCCACTTGATGGTTTTAGCTCCTTTGTCAAAGATCAAGTGACCATAGATGTGTGGGTTCATTTCTGGGTTTCTATTCTCTTCCATTGATCCACCTGTCTGTCACTGCACCAGTACCATGCAGTTTTAATCACAATTGCTCAGTAGTACAGCTTGAGGTCAGGGATGGTGATTCCATTAGAGGTTCTTTTATTGTTGAGAAAAATTTTCGCTATCCTAGGTTTTTTGTTATTCCAGATGAATTTGCAAATTACCCTTTCTAACTCTGTGAAGAATTGAGTTGGAATTTTGATGATGATTGCATTGAATCTGTAGATTGTTTTTGTCAAGATAGCCATTTTTACTATATTAATCCTGTCAATCCATTAGCATGGGAGATTTTTCCATCTTCTGATATCTACTTCAATTTCTTTCTTCAGAGACTTGAAGTTCTTAAAGATCTTTCACTCCCTTAGTTAGAGTCACACCAAGGTATTTTATATTATTTGTGACTATTGTGAGGGGTGTTTTTTCCCTAATTTCTTTTCTCAGCCTGTTTATCCTTTATGTAGAGAAAGGCCACTGATTTGTTTGAGTTAATTTTATATTTAGCGACTTCACTGAAGTTGTTTATCAGGTTTAGGAGTTTTCTGGTGGAATTTTTGGGGTCACTTACATATACTATCATATCATCTGCAAATAGTAATATTTTGACTTCTTCCTTTCCAATTTGTATCTCATTGATCTCCTTTTGTTGTCTAATAGCTCTGGCTAGGACTTCAAGTACTATATTGAATAGGTAGGGAGAGAATGGGCAAGCCTGTCTAGTCCCTGATTTTAGTGGGATAGCTTGAAATTTATTTTGATGTTGGATACTGGTTGTTATATATTGCTTTTACTACGTTTAGGTATGGGTCTTACATTTCTGATCTTCCCAAGGCTTTTATCATGAAAGCATTTTGGATTTTGTCAAATGCTTTCTCAGCAGCTAATGAGGTGATCATATGTTTTTCCCCTTTGAGTTTGTTTATATACTGGACTACGTTGATGGATTTCCATGTATTGAACCACCTGTGCATCAATGGGATGAAGCCTACTTGATCATGATGGATGATCATATTGATGTGTTCTTGGATTCAGTTTGCAAGAATTTTATTGAGTAATTTGCATTGATATTCATAAGGGAGATTTGTCTGAAGTTATTTTTATTTGTTGAGTCTTTGTGTAGTTTAGGTAACTGTAATTGTGGCTTCATAGAATGAATTGAATAGAGTACCTTTTCTTTCTATTTTGTGGAAGAGTTTGAGGAGTATTGGAATTAGGTCTTCTTTGAAGGTATGATAGAACTCTGCACTAAACCCATCTGGTCCTGGGCTTTTTGTTGTTGTTGTTGTTGTTGTTGTTGTTGTTGTTATGAGACTATTAATGACTGTTTCTATTTCTTTAGGGAATATGAGACAGTTTAGATCATTTATCTGATCCTGATTTAACTTTGGTACCTGGTATCTAGAAATTTGTCCATTTCATACAGGTTTTCCAGTTTTGTTGATTATAGCCTTTTGTAGTAGGAACTGATAATGTTTTGGATTTCCTCATGTTCTGTTGTTATGTCTCCATTTTCATTTCTGATTTTATTAATTAGGATATTCTGCCTGGACTCTCTAGTTAGACTGGCAAGGGGTTTATCTATCTTGTTGATTTTCTCAAAGAACCAGCTCCTGGTTTGCTTAATTCTTTGTATAGTTCTTTTTGTTTCCACTTGGTTGATTTCATCCCTGAGGTTGATTATTTCCTGCAGTCTACTCCTCTTCAGTGAATTTTATTCCTTTTGTTCTAGGGATTTATGTGTGCTTTCAAGCTGCTAGTGTATGCTCTATCCAGAGTTATGAGTTTCCTCTTAGGAGTTCTTCCCTTGTGTCCCATAAGTTTAGGTTTGTTGTGTCTGCATTTTCATTAAACTCTAAAATGCCTTTAATTTCTTTCTATATTTCTTCCTTGACCAAGTTACCATTGAGTAGAGTGTTGTTCAGCTTCGACGTGTAAGTGGGCTTTCTATTATTTATGTTTTTATTGATGATCAACCTTACGCCATGGTGTGTTGAAGTCTTCCACTATTATTGTGTGAGGTACATTGTGTGCTTTGAGCTTTACTAAAGTTTCTTTAATGAATGTGGATGCTTTTGCATTTGGAGTATAGATGTTCAGAATTGAGAATTCATCTTTGTTGATTTTATATTTGATGAGTATGAAGTGTTCCTCCTTATCTTTTTTGATAACTTTAGGTTGAAAGTCGATTTAATTCAATATTTGAATGGCTACTACAGCGTGTTTCTTTGGACCATTTGCTTGGAAATTTTTTTTCTAGCCTTTTTCTCTGAAGTAGTATCTGTCTGTATCCTCGAGGTAGATTTCCTGTATGCAGAAAAATGTTGGGTCCTGTTTTTGTAGCCAGTCTGATAGTCTATGTCTTTTTATTGGGGAAATGAGTCCATTGATATGAAGACATATTAAAGAAAAGTAATTTTTGCTTCCTTTCATTTTTCTGGTAAGTGTTGGAATTTTGTTCATGTGGCTATCTTATTTTAAATTTGTTGATAGATCACTTTCTTTCTTTTTCTAGGGGGTAGTTCCCCTCCTTGTGTTCGAGTTTTCCATTTATTATCCTTTCGAGGGCTGAATTCATGCAAAGATATTGCGTAAATTTGTTTTTCTCATGGAATACTTTGATTTCTCCATCTATGGTAATTGAGTTTTGCTGGGTAGATTAGCCTGGGCTGGCATTTGTGTTCTCTTAGGGTCTGTATGACAGCTGTCCAGGACCTTCTGGTTTTCATAGTCTCTGTTGAGGAGTGTGGTGTAATTCTTATAGGTCTGTCTTTATATGTTACATGACCTTTTTCCCTCTCTGCTTTTAATATTCTATCTTTGTTAAGTGTATTTGGTGTTTTGATTATTATGTGATGGGAGGAATTTCTTTTTCTCCTCCAGTCTATTTGGAGTTCTGTAGGCTTCTTGTATGTTCATGGGCATCTCTTTCTTTAGGTTAGGGAAGTTTTCTTCTATAATTTTGTTGAAGATTTTCACTGGCCCTTTAAGTTGAAAATCTTCATTCTCATCTATCCCTATTTTCCTTACATTTGTTCTTCTCATTGTGTCCTGGATTTCCTGGATGTTTTGGGTTAGGATCTATTTTCATTTTTCATTTTCTTTGATTGTTGTTTCAATGTTTTGTATGGAATCTTCTGCACCTGAGATTCTCTCTTCCATCTCTTTTATTCTATTGGTGATACTCGAATCTATGGCTCCTGATTTCTTTCCTAGGATTTCTATCTCAAGAATTGTCTCCCTTTGTGATGTCCTTATTGTTTTTACGTCCATTTTTAGATCCTGGATGTTTTTGTTCAATTCCATCACCTGTTTGGTTGTGTTTTCCTGTAATTCTTGAAGGGATTTTTGGGTTTCTTCTCATAGGGCTTCTACCTATTTATATGTGTTCTCCTGTAACTCGTTAAGGAATTTTTGTTTTTCCTCTTTTAAGTGCTTTTACCTGTTTAGCTGTGTTCTCCTGTATTTCTTTAACGGAGTTATTAATGTCCTTCTTAAAATCCTTTACCAGCATCATGAGATATGATTTTAAATCTGAATCTTGCTTTTCTGGTGTGTTGGGTTATCCGGGACTCGCTGTGGTGGGAGTACTCTCTTCTGATGATGCTAAGTAGCCTTGGTTTCTGTTGGTAAGATTCTTGTGTTTGCCTTTCACCATCTGGTAATGTCTGGTTTTAGATGTTCTAGCTGTCTCTGATTTGAGCTTGTTCCTCCTGTCTGACAGGCTTAAAGACTGACAAGTCTTTACGCCTGTTCCAGCACTCCTGGAAAAGCAGCTCTCTCCTGGCAAGACCAGTGCACAAAGGGCTGTGGAACAGCCCCACCTCATGGGTGCAGATGTTGGCCTGGAGGACCCTGTTTCAGCTGCTATGCTGCTTCTGCAGCCTGTTCACTTCTGAGTGGACCTGCCTGAGGATCAGTCCCACCTCCTGATTGCAGATGTTGGCTCACAAGACTCTGTTCCAGAAGCTCTACTACTTCTGAGGCCTGTGCTCCCCTGAGTGGACCCGCCTCAGAGAGTCACTGGAGAGTTAAAAGTTCCTTGTTTCTTGTGCCTTCTCTTGTTTTTTTCCCCCCTTTATGTTTGTTTCATACAATACTGATGCGTTAATTTTTGTTTTATCTTATATTTTATTATAATCCATTAGAAGCCCATTTGTTTTCTAATGGAAGACTGAAAGGGAGTGGATCCAGATGTGAAGGGAGGAGCTGAGAGCAGCAGTAGAGGAAGAGAAAGCTGTGATCAGGTTATATTATGTGAGAATAATATTCTCAATAAAAGGAAAAAAATAAGATCATGTTTCTTCTCTTTACTGAGCTATTGTTTCATTATGTTGCACATGCATGCTTTATCTCATGTATGATTTTCAAACATTTTCTCTGTTCTGAAATTTGATCCTTATATGTTATTTTCTTCATTGTTACAGAGCTTTATAGTTTAATGTAATATCCATTTTTCCATTCATGTGTTTGGTGCCTGGCCTTTTATTTATAAAAATAAAATAAAATAAAATAAAATAAAATAAAATAAAATAAAATAAAATAAAATAAAATAAAATATTTGTGCATCGCCATACTCTGAGGTATTTTCACTAAATTTCTTCTGATAATTTTATTTTGTGTTGGTTTTAGAAGTGGTCAAAGATAAGCATCCATTTTCTTTCTTCTGTATAGTTTCAGAAGGGTTTATTGAAGAGACCAGAGACCACTTTTCTACATAGTAAGCTCTTGGTATTTCTGCTGAAAGTAATTTACTATGATAATATGAGTTTATTTCTGGCTTCACTATTTTGTACTATTGCTCTATGCATATATTTTTATGCATAGATAATATTTTTGTAGTGTGTTTTCACATTTGGTGATATGATGTCGCTGAGTTTGTTCTGTAAGTAGATTCCTTTGGGAATTTGAAGTCACTTGGTTCCTGGGAAATTTTAGGATTTATTTATTACTTTTTCTATGGGAAACAATTTAAAATTTTATAGTTATTTTACTTAATATGAAACAAATTCAAATTCATTAATAATATTAATTCTTCTAGCTCATGAACATAGGATGATTTTCTACTTTATATTTGTTTTCAGTTCCTTTTTTAAGGAGTATTTTATACTTTTCAGTGTAGAGATCTTTGACTGATTTGTTAAGATTTTTTTACTAAAAGTTTTAGTGTTTTATTGAAGCTCCCAGTAAACCAGATTGCTTTTTGATTTATTCAATAAGCAGTAGTACAATATTAGTGTATAGAGTTAATATTGACTTTGTATGTAGATTTTTCTTTTATCCCCAATGGAACTTGTTTTATCTGGAGGGTTAGGCCTTCTTGTATACCTATTATATAATGAAGAAAGTGTTTACTAACAATATTGATGATGATGACCTTAAAACTTAATTCACATGTCACTGAATCACAGCACAAGTGTGCATTATAGGAAATCAGCATTTCAGGTAAACCCAGTCTAAAATCAAAAGTAGCCTTTGAACTGCATTCAGTTTTTCTGAAAACCTAAAACTGCACTTAAAACAAAAACCCGTTTTTCTATTTTTATTTTTTAATTGTTTAAAAAAATTAATTCTGTAATCTTTTATTTTACAGACCAGACTTTATCCCCTGTCATGGTACACTCACCAACTGTTCCACATCCCACACCTTCTCCCCCCATCTCCAAGAGGATGTCCTTCCCCAACCATACCAGAACTCCCCACTCCCTGGGGCCCTAAGTCTCTCAAGGGTTAGATGTATCTTCTCTGAGTCCAGACCCAGCAGTCCTCTGCTGTATATGTGTTGGAGGCAGCATATCAGCTGGCATATGCTGCCTGTTTGGTGGCTCAATGTTGGGGATCCAGATTAGTTGAGACAGCTGGTCCTCCTACTGGGTTGCCCTTATCCTCAGCTTCTTCCAGCATTTCCCTAATTCAACCACAGGGATCAGTAGCTTCTGTCCACTGGTTGGGTGTAAATATCTGTTTCTGATTCCTTCAGCTTCTTGTGGGGTCTTTCGGAGGGCAGTTGTGATAGGTCCCTTTTGGTGAGTACTTAATAGCATCAATAATAGTGTCAGATCTTGGGGAATCCTCTTGAGATGGATCCCACTTTGGGCCTGTCACTGGACCTCCTTACACTCAATCTCTTTGCTGTGTTTGTCCCTTCAGTTCTTTCTTCCTTTCTTTCTTTCTTTCTTTCTTTCTTTCTTTCTTTCTTTCTTTCTTTCTTTCTTTCTTTCTTTCTCTCTCTCTCAATTTTTTATTAGATCGTTCTTTCTTTCTTTCTTTCTTTCTTTCTTTCTTTCTTTCTTTCTTTCTTTCTCAATTTTTTATTAGATTGTTTCTTAATTTACATTTCAATTGCTATCCCGAAAGTCCCCCCCCTCCCTGCTCCCCTGCCCACCCACTCCCAATTCTTGGCCCTGGCATTCCCCTGTATTAGGGCATATAAAGATTGCATTACCAAGGGGCCTCTCCTCCCAATGATGGCTGACTAGGCCATCTTCTGCTATACATGGAGCTAGAGACACGAGTTCAAACAGCAACAATTATGGGTCAGAGTTTTGGCTATGGCATGGCAACCCTCTCTCACTTGATGCCCTGTCTTTCTGCTGCAGATGGGTTCTGTAAGTTCCCTCTCCCTACTGTACAGCATTTCATCTAAGGTACCTCCTTTTGATTCCAGAGAGTCTCTTTCACTCCCCAGGTTTTTGGTACATTCTAGAGGGTCTCCCCCCACCCCCACTCCTACCTCCTGAGTTTGCCTGTTTCCATTCTTTCTGCTGGCCCTCAGGGCTTCAGTCTTATTTCACCTCCTTCTAAATACCTGATCATGTTTCCCTGTCCCCCTCCCTGTCCTCTTTCCCACCCAGCTCCCTCCCTCCCACCCTCCCCACCTCCTGTGATTGCTTTCTTCTCCATCCTAAATGGGATTGAGGCATCCTCACTTGGGCCCTTCTGCTTGTTAGCCTTCTTGAGTTCTTTGATTATATTTTGGGTAATCTGTACTTTTTGGCTAATATTGACTTATTATTGAATACATATCATGTTTGTCCTTTTAGGTCTGAGTTACCTCACTCAGGATGATATTTTCTAGTTCCATCCATTTGTCTGCAAAATTCAGGATGTCCTTGTTCTTAATAGCTAGTATTTCATTGTGTAAATGAATTGTATTTTCTGTATCCAGTCTTCTGTCATGGGACATCTTGGTTGTTTCCAGCTTGTGGCTATCACAAATAATGCTGCTATAAACATAGTAGAACTCTTGTTCCTGTGGTATGGTGGGGCATCTTTTGGTATATGCCCAAGAGTGGTATAGTTGGGTCTTCAGCTAGATATATTTCCAGTTTTCTGAGGTAACTCCAAAGTGGTTGTACCAGTTTGCAATCCCACCAACAATGGAGGAGTGTTCCTCTTTCTCCACATCCTTACCAACATGTGCTGTTACCTGAGTTTTTGATCTTGGCCATTCTGACTGGTGTGACATAGAATCTCAGGGTTGTTTTGATTTGCATTTCTCTTATGACTTAGACTTTGAACATTTCTTTAGGTGCTTCTCAGCCATTCTAGATTCCTCTGTCGTAAATTCTCTGTTTAGTTTTATACCTCATTTTTTGATTGGGTTGTTTGGTTTTTTAGTGGTTAGCTTCTTGAGTTCTTTATATATTTTGGATATTAGCCTTTTATTGGATGTAAGGTTAGTGAAGATTTTTTTTTTTCCCAACCTGTAGGTTGCTGATTTTTCTTTATTATTAGTTTCTGATTATTTGGATTCAAATGTAAATTTTGTACCTGCAATTTTATTAAGTTTGTTTATCTTAAAAGTTTTTGATGCAGCTTATTAGAACTTTATATTAACATGTTCATAAAATCAGTAAACAAAGGAAATTTATTTATTTTCAAATTTGAATAGGTTTCTTTCTTTTGTTGGTCCAAGAGCTTTGATTGGGATTTCTTCTATTCTGTTGTAAATGGTGAGAGTGAGCATCTCTTCCTTATCTAGATATTAAAGGAAGTGCTTTCCAATTTTCTTCACTAAGTATGATGCTCATTGCAGACTTCAAATGTAGACTTACTGGGATGATATTTATTCCTCCTATCCCTAATTAGTGTTTAGAATTTTTTTATATGATTGTGGTGAAAAGTGTCTCCTTGATATTCTGAATCTATTTGAGATGATTATATAGTTTTTGTTTTTCACTCCATCAATTAAATTCATAACATTTATAACTTTGTGTGTGGATAATAAGCTGTTATATGTCTCAAATAAATATAATTTGATCACAAACCATCTTTTAATTAGTGTTAAATTTGATTTATTATTTTGTTGAATGTTGTTTACATTGTGCTCATCATAAGTAATAACTGGCTATTTAACTTTATAACTGATATAGGGATTTTTAAAATTTTAATTTTATTAACATTTTAATAATTATTCCATGAATAATGATAAATCTATTACATGATGACCTAAATAATGATTTTAAAAGAAAATCTACATTTTCTAAGCAAAATGAGAAGAATATTATCATTTCTATCATTGCAAATAATTATATCTGTTGAGATTTCTTGCAGTCAAAAGGTTATATTTGTTACCTTTTTTTTTAATATTTAGCTATTGATGGTGTTAAAGTTCCAAATTTCTCTCCTTTCCACCACATTTGTGAAATGTCATAATCAAACAGGGACACCCACTTTTTCTTGGCATCAGTAGGGAATTTCAAAGTTCAAATCCTCTCATATCCTCAATTCCACAAGCAAAACAAAATTCAAGCCATTCACCAGTCATTGCTCTTCGAGGCTACTTTTAGAATTGGTCAGAAGCCTTTTTCCATTTCTCATAAATGTTTCATTATGTAAATAAAGAATTTTACAAATATTTTTGGAGCACCATGATATCAGCAAACTCAATACTGTAAAAGAAAAATCATCAAAGGGTTTATTGCTTCTCTTTCTTAAGATAGTGGATTTGTTGAATATATAATGCAAATACAGCCTCATACAAATATACCATTAAAGAAATAATGGTTTTAATACTTCTTCAAACAGATAAGTACATTTCATTTTAAGAGTATATCAGATCTTGAAAAGTAATACTTACAAATTATAATGTAGTTGTTATTTAGAATGTGAAATAATGGTAATGAATTTGACATTTGGAAAATGTTCCCTAACTTTTACATGTATCTAAATAGCATGTTCTATATTATAATATTCAGAAATCAAAATGCCTTCACATCATCACCCAGGTTATAAGATGGATATTCAGTACTGGTAGACTACTAAATGGAGATATGTTTTCAATAGCAATAGTATTTAAAAAAACACAACATTTTATTTATTATTAGCATCAAACACTATCATGTCTTTTTGCCATTTAAGCAACAATGTTGTTTCGTTGATCTTTTTCTTTCTTTTACTTTGAGAAAATCATTTTCAAAAAATATGATTAATAGAAATACAGGGCCCCCTATGTAGGAGCTAGAGAAATTACCCAAGGAGTTGAAGGGGTCTACAACCCTTTAGGTGGAACAACAATATGAACTAATCAGTACCCTCAGAGCTTGAGTCTCTAGATGCATATGTAGCAGAAGATGGCCTAGTAGGCCATCACTGGGAAGAGAGGACCCTTGGTCTTAGAAACTTTATATGCCCCAGTATAGGGGAATGCCAGGGCCAGGAAGTGGGAGTGGGCGGGTGAGGGAGCAGGGCGGGGGAGAGGGTATAGGGAACTTTCGGGATAGCATTTGAAATATAAATAAAGAAAATATCTAATAAAAAAAAGAAATATCAAAAAACGAGAAATACTTTGTAAGTTTTCAATTAAAAAGCTGTTTATGTTTACTTCTTTTGAAACAGGGTCTTACTGTGTAGCCTTGACTGACTTAAATTTTACATAGGCATGTCTTTGCCTCCTGAGTGCTAGAATAAAAAGTCATTGCCACCATGACTAGCGAAAAGCATTTGGTTTCTAAACATCTAGCAGCTTATACTTTAAGCAATCACAGAACTTCTTTGCCTGAAGACTTCATATTTCATTATTCTGCTGAAAGTACTTTTCATTTCATCTAAGAATGTATTACCTAGTTATATGTTCTAGGGTTCCAACTGAAGAAACTGACAATTTTTACTTTCTATGATACTATAACTGACTTATGTATACCTGTAAATGGATGACAGTGAATAATTGTTACTGTTTTAATTTTTGCTAAGATACAAATGTTTTGTCATCATTACTTCTTTATTATGTATACATCGTAAAGAAACCAAGTTCTTCTTTAATATTTTCAGAAATAATTTTGAAGTCATAGATTCCTTGACAGAAATCTTTTGAATAGCAAAGGTCCTCTTGGCATTATTTGAGAACCACATTGTAAGAGTTAGACAATAAAGAAACATGTGTGAGCTAGTGTAGCTGAGGAAAGATTTCATAGACCAAGTACAACAAGCTAGAATCATAACATTTAAAATATGGGATAATGGTGTTAAGGTAAAAAGGCATCCCAGGTGAGACATTAGCATAGAGTTAAAACAGCATTTGATATTTAAAAGTGGGAAAAATATGGAGGTGAACTACTTGAGTAAAATTGATTACAATTAAGAAATCAAGGAAGGTAAATATGAAGGGCATGAAGATATAAGGGTAAGAACTTCTGAATGAGCAGAAAATCTTAGTGATCACTGGAAATAAAATTGCTGAGTAAAATGTGGGTCCTACAATTTTTACTAACTTAATCATTCCCATTTTCAAAGTTCTTAGAAGTTAAGTAAAATATAAATGTGATTTGATTAAATAGGAATTATAATTATAGGCAGGCATTATACCAGCCATATGTCTTATAATGCATTATTTTAGCAGTTTAATTGGAAGATATGCTTGTATTAATTTTATTCTGATCATTTCTCAATCTTGTGTGTCATGTTCATGAAGAAATGCCATTGAGACAATAGTTGATGCATTTTCTTCTTCAGTTGAGAGGGTTCTTTGTGTTGATTGCTTCCACATTGTGAAAGGATCAGTGCTTTATCTGAACAAGCCTAATGTATTGAATGCTATGAAAACAACCGTCTATGTGCTTTTCTGAGAATGAATACTAGTTTGGGACTAAACAAAATGTCTAATGGCGTTAGAAAGCACTTGAATATACTAGTAAAGGTTCATTATTTTTCAGTCACATAATCTTCACCTTCATTGGATTCAATAAATTATTTGTTTGGATCAAATGTGACTGTTACTGGACCCCTTTCCTTTTATTTCCTCATGTAAGAAGCCTACCTAAACATATACAGCAATAAAATAGCTCCAAATAATTTCAGGATCTGTTTATTATTTTCAATTTTCTTCACTGATTTGGTTTAAATTCTCAGGAGTTTTACATATTTGGAAATATTTCTGCTTTTATTAGAAGGAAGGGAAATATCTTTGTACGTGTTCCCTATGAGAATATGTATGTCTCTGACTGTAACATGTGCATATCTCTAACATTGTTCAAACATAGGATAGTCTTAGAAAACATAACTGAGTGGGTTTCAGAAAAAAAATGTATAAGTAAGCCAATTTTTTTAAAAAATTCTTGAACATAGGCTGTCAAAACAGCTTATAGTTGTTCTATTATAATAAACAAAGCATATAAAACTATATATACACCCATATTTTTAAAAATTTATGCCAATATATTCATTTCACTATGCTAAGGTAGCAATCAATTTATTTTAAAATCACAAATGACTTTTATTCTTATAAAATTTTGCGTATTTACTACAGAAACATAGAAACATACTGTACTTAATATTTTAAACCTACTATTGTAATGATGTTATATGTTTCTATAATCTTCTGGAAATATTTAATGTATTAATTTATTAAAACTTCACTTATCCCTCACATAACTAGAATGGCTATAATAGGATCACTAGAATTCAGCAAATAAAAATACAAAACTTTCAGTAAAATAAGTAAAATTTAATAGATATGTATGACTCAGATTTTATCTTTCATTATAACTCACAATCTTTTTGTAATGGAAAATCACTCATTGTCTTGTAAATAATGACAGTTGAAGTTAAAAATAACTAGAAAAATAAACTGCATGAAATAAATAAATTCCAGATCTTAGAACATACCTCACATATGAACCCAAACATGAACTTTATTGAGTTGAATAACTAAACGTATACCCCCTATACTTAATATTTCTAGATTTAAATAGTGAGAGACTTAAATAGAAGGATATAGATTCCATTAGCTTTTGTAATAGGTCAGAGTAGAATAACATCTGTTCTTAGCAGTCAGTTTCTTATCTCAACTTTTAATATTTAAAATCTGAATAAACTTCCATATATTGATTTTTATAAAAGTTAGGTAAATAATATTCATATAATGCCGGACATTTTGCAAGCTAGTTTTTTCTTCGGTCAAATAAAATATATTTAAAAATTCTCCTTAACACAAATACTCAGACAAATATATATTAGAGTTTTTTTTTTCATGGTCAAATATATACAAAATTAGAGAGAATAGTAGCAATGGGATTCCATTATTTGTTACTCATTTTGATAATCACAAACAGTTTACCATTTCCATCTTTCAGTTTTCCTTGTAGAGAGTTTAAAATATGTGCCATAAAGTGTATTTTTTCTGTGCATATTTCTACATATATTAGAAAAAAAAAATACTCAGGGAGAAGGTTTAAACTACTTTACCAAAAATAAACAGGAAATTAAAATTGCCTCCCTGATTATTCCAATCTTTCAGTTAATTGGAGTGCCATGCATTGCAAATTGCTTGTCCAAAATGAAGGTAGCAGAGATACATTTTTAGAACTTTGACTACAAGTGTGAAGATTGTTATATGGTTATAGTTCTGTATAATAAAAAAAAAAACCAAAAATTTATAACAAAAATATTTTTCATAAACAAAGAATTAAAAATAGTTTCCCAGAAACTGCAAATGAAACTGTTAGGAAATTAAAATTGAGAAAGTATTACTTCCATATAAGATTATATGTATGTACCATGGTGTGAAATCATGTAGTAGGAGCTAACAGAAGATTACTGCAAGTAGATGTGTTCTAAGTCTGAAAGCCTTCAGTTTATCATACTGTTTTGAGTTTTACATTATAATAAAATTAATTGAGCTTCTCAAAAATATTTGCTAATAGCTCTTCTAACTCTATTTTAAATGTGTATATAGAAAGTCAATGCTAAGTACATCATTGTTGACTGTAATAGAAAATTAGATAAAGTAAATTTCTATAGCAATAAATTAAAAATGAAAAAATAATACACATATGCAAATGTGTAGTTAGATTCTGAAATTTTCAACCATTATGAACTCATTAAGATTTTTGTAGATTCCAATGAGAACAGAGGACTTTGAGAAGAGAAGAAATTGAGACAGGGAAGACCTGGAATAAATCTTCAAGTTCTACTATTAACTTGCTAGATAAGAAGAATAAAAATGAATGAAGACAAATGGCCTCTTTTGTGAAGACATTATACACAATATAGTTCTTTCATTATGTACATTTAATTGATTTTTCCTTTGAGAAGGAATCTCATGGCTTTATTGAAAGAGCAAAAAAAAAAAGAAAAAGAAAAAGAAAAAGAAAAAGAAAAAGAAAAAGAAAAAGAAAAAGAAAAAGAAAAAGAAAAAGAAAGAGCAAAGCTGCCAGGTGACTTAACAGGTAGCTGTTTCCCTTCTAATATATACAAGAATGTAAATATGAATACAAGTTGAAGGTATCAATGTCTGTGGGCAGCATATAAACCCTCTGTTTATTTCAGCATCTATTTTCAGTATTTGTGCAGTTTTACCAACAAAGAGGATTAAAAAAAATCTTCCCTTCCCTCCCTCCTCTGACCTGGGGTAGGCTTGTGCACTCTTCTGAACTCCAGAGGTGAGGTGAAAATGGAGCAGGATGAGCAGTGAGGGAGAGTAGAAAGATTGATGAATTCCCCAAATAAACCTAATTGAAAAACAAAGCTAGCTGAATTTTATCCTTTCTTGTAAATATTCCTTAAGCTGAGTGGATTTTTTTCCCTTTTAAAATCAATGAATGCTTTGTCCTTTAACTGGGAATTTATTAGCGTCTCAATTCAATAGATTTGCATCACTAATGTGAGTCAAGCTATTCCAGTCTGCTCAAATACTTCTGATTTTGGCTTCTATGCAGAATTTTGCTGGGATGTGTGTTCCATACATGCAGGTTATTATAGAATTGGAAAGAGAAACCTTCCCAAATGGGAACAGATCTCTTCTCCACTCCCAGTCTCCAGTTTCAAGTTCAATATCTGCACTCACCAAGTACAATCAGTGTTTTATTTAAATATGTAAATTTCTTAAATTTACACCAGTGAGTTTTAGAAATGGAGCCTTTATGGAACCTCTTTTCCTACTTGCCTCTCCTCTCCACTTAAAAATTCTCTTCTGAAGTTTTTTTGCCTTTACCGCAGTGCTTGGGTTTTGCAAAGTAATTCATGAATGCAGCTAAAAAGAGAAGCATTTAACAGCTAATCTGCATTTTTGTTTCAGCACAATATCGATCTGACAGTAACAATTTTGATAAGGTGCACTTTTTGCCGGGTGGAACAAAGAGTACTAAATTAGTTTTGAACTTTTGTGATCTTGTATTATAAAGAGTCTACAACAGACGCTGAATTCAAATCAATTGTCAAAGTGAAGAAGGATTAATAACTGTTGTACTATATAACCTTTTACATAACTGCAGTGTGAGGAAGGGCACATTTTAAGATCTACTGCCATATTTCATTATTGTAATTCTTAATAGAAGACCTTTTTTCATTACAGGAAAAAGGGAAAAAGAAGCAGCTTAGTTTGTAGGTTTGTTTATAGAACCTGTGTAAATTTTAATAGAGTATGCCCAGTTTTCCCTTACATGATTGGCAGATAAGGTTGAAAGAAGATACAAAAAAAATTCCCAAGAACAATTTTAGATTATGAGGTCAAATGACATATTAAATAGAAGAGATGTTGTTTTTCAAGAGGAAAACATATTAGACTGTAATAACTTCTGTTGCTTTATAACCTTTTGTCTGAACACTCTTGCCGTCAAGAATGATAATTGTTACAGGCCACAATGTCATCTGTAAGTGATTTCAAAACTGAGATAACTATTTTCCATAAAAAGAAACTGAGTCACAAACTGATTAAATAACTGCCCGAAAGCATTCATTCAGCTCACCGAGTCTGTCCTGTGTTTTAGTGGCCACATGAAAATGAAATCCAGACCTCCCGACTCCAAAGATAAACCACCATATTTTACTTCCCTTTTCTTGGTGATTATGGCTCTTTTGCAGGAATTCTAAAGTAAAATGCTCTTCAAAAATATGATAATGTTTTGCAGAATAAGGATAAGAGAAGTCTATTTGATCATGAAAACCACTAGAATATGACACAACATAGCAAAAGCAAAGGAGCTCTTTGTTTTAAAGTGGGGTTAGGCTATAATATTTTGAAAGTATTCAATCTAAATCAGATAGTTCTCTCAAGATAATGCAGCCAAAACTTACTACCAGAATAATGCTAGTGTGAACACTAGGACCAATTTCAGAGCTAGGATAGAAGGCTAGAAATTAGGAAGACTTAAAGTCCACTCACTAATGAGCTATAAGTTTGGAGAAGTTCCCTTTCTACTGGCTGACTTCAGTTAGGAAATCCTCAGTTTGGAAGGATCTTTGGAAGGAAGAAGTTAGACTAGTGACTGTCCATAAGGAGGCATAATGTTGGAAATTATGAAAGTTTGGAGGAAAACTATGGATGCCAAAAATCAACAAATAGTTGTGGAGTACCCACCAGTCTCACATGTATTTTGCTAAAAGCCGGAGATCCCCACTGGTTATTAGCCTGAGCAAATACTTTTTTTCCCCCCTAAGGGAGAAAAACTACTAGTTCTAACAAATTTTGATTCGTGTTTCTTCACTTGAATTACACAGTGTTTCTTTATGTACACTGTACACTAATAGTAGATGGCTGTATGCACAAAATATATAAAATGGATTAGTTGGGTAAGGGCAGGGGCACACCCATGATTAGGTTTTCTTTGTTTGTGTGCTTGTTTTGTTTTTATTTCAGTTTTGATTCTGAATGGTTTCACATTCTAGTGCGCAGATCATAGACTTCAGGCTTCTCAAAGATCTATGACCATGTTCACAACCTAGGGAATCTGGCTTTAAAAATATGGGAAGAAAACATTAATTTCAAAATTCAAAATTCATACAGATTTAAATCCCAAACTAGTATAATTAATATATTCAGTAGTAATCTCAAATTAATTTTCAAGTTTATATATATCAATATAATGAAGTTTAAATCACAATGTATTTGTCTTAAATTTACATTATTAAAATTCTAACTTTTTACTCTAACATTACATTTAATGTACAATTAGATATGACAAATGTCTTTATAGGAGGTAGAATAGTGCTTCTAATATAATGCCTAACTGATGGCAGAATACCACTAATCCCAGACATTTTATTTTTCTCACCCCCTTCCCTACCAATTAAGTTGAAAGCAGTCATATATAGGAAGACAGGCAGGGAACTTTATGCTCTGGATAGTAAATTTGAGTTTGAGAAGAGTTGAATGCCACTTAAGTTTCAAGAGAAAACAGGAAACTGGTGGTATTTTTAAGACTTTGGTATATGGTAGGTACCTTTAGATTTCTCAGTGTGCACTTAAAAAAATATTTACTGCAAAAATGTTCAAGCCTATGGAAAGCTGAAAGAATTATAATACAGCAAAGACACACATAACTATATACACATATAGGTACACAGAGACTCATTACAAACAGACATCCATATATGTTAGTGGTTAGATTTAAAGAATAATGCTGTATATTTTTGTTTCATCTAATTTTATCTAAACTATTTAAAAGATAATTTTACACACATTTTAACTGTAAGTTTACTCTTATGTTGTTTTTTAAAAGCTATATATATATTTTAATATAACAACATTATAATTATACTTTATAGTGGACTTTTTTATAGTTTATCTTCTATTTCAATTAGGATATATTATTGTCAGAAATATCTGTAATAGCTTATTCAAATCAAGATTCTATCAAAAATCACCCACAGTTTTTTTTCCAAATCTAAAAAAATCTTCAAGGATTCTTTCCTTCTTAACTTTACAAACTAGAGTTGTTAAAAAGATGAGCACTGTGTGTTTCTACAAAATGTTTGATCTTCTGGATTTAATTACTTCCTTTCTTGTGGTATTTAATTCATTCTTCACGTCTCTGTATTTCTGCTAAACTGAAAGTTAGGTCAGAAGGCTGCATAAGATTTTTGGCAAGTACATTTCCTAGGTGCTGCTTAATGCTTCATGCTGCATTTTATCAAAAGGAACATATTGTCTGGTTCTCCATTATTCATTACGATGGTGAGTGACTGTTGGTTAGAGTGGTCAGAACTTGTTTTGTCTACTGTAAAGATTTAATTTCTCTTGCAATTAGCAAGTAGAATTAAACTTTGGTCATGCAGTTTTCGAGAGATGAAAGAATAAGGATAAAAAGCATATGAAATGAACCCCCAAGTGTGATTTATTGTCCTTTTAATTATTTTCAAAGGACTTTTTTTGGTTTTAGTGTTGAAACCTATTTTTTCTCCTTATAGTCTTATATATAGCCTTTCCATGTGAAATATTGGCAAGCTGCTTGTTTTGTGCTATTTTAAGAAATGCAATCATAATAAATATTTGACTTTAAGGACTAGCCTTAGAGAATCACATAAAGAGTTATTATTTGGGGCAAATATTTTAACAGAAAACAGTAGACTTAATAACATAATACTGGGCAGAAATTACTCTAGGAAGAACAGTTGCACATTTTTTTAAAGTACCCCATTTTCCATTGTATATCATAGAATTAACTTGTATGTGTGTTTTTTTTTTTCCATCTCAGCTGCAACAGAGCACTTTGCATGATTGTCACTGTGCCTTTTCTCTGTTTACGTTGTACTTGTACAGTAAAAATTGCTATAACTACAGGACTCCGTAGTTCAGCTTTCTCCTAAGTGAACTGAGTTTTCCTTCCAACTGAATAGTCATAGTAGTTATTATATATAATGGTAAATAATTTCATTTTTACAACAAACATCTGTGAAAATAAAAAAATGCTTCTGAGGAAATTATTTTAATGACTGATTTTTAATAAATTCGCCTGCTTCACTGAAGATGTGAATGTAGAAACAAAGGAATCTGAAATTGCCTTAGGGAGTGAGGTCAGGTGAAGGTTAATCAAAGGAAGTGACAGTGAAATGGCATTCATGGCTTTTGGTAAATTTTTAATCATTATATATGCTCACACACAGAGCATCCTGTCAATGAAACTTAGGGTTTGTAAATACAATTTTATGAAATTTAATGACTATCTTGCTTTTTTCTTATTATATGGCTTTTTGTCTGTATTTTAACTCCAAATTAGAATTTTAAATGGAAAGAGTAGGAGTAGAAATTAAAATATGGATGGAGTATAACAATACCAAAATTATAGTTTTTTTTTCTATTAGAAAGGCTATACATTTTAGTAGAATATTAAAATAATATTTTATGTACTTATTATTTGTAGGTGACAATAAGGGAGGAAACTGTATATGTTGATGCATAGATATTCTAGAAATAGTGGCTATTTACTGTGAGCAGAAATCTCCTTAAACATGAGGTTCGTTAGTGTAAATAAAAATGCTTCATTGCTGAGAACAAATAGTATATGAAAGAAGGACTACAAGTAGGTTGTGAGGTATGCATTCAGAAAAGATTTTAGTGGTTAAAATACCTACTAAATATTAATTTACCCCAATCTCATGATCCTTTACCCCTTTCATAATGAAAAGTAAAATTACATAAATAAGCATAAGTGAAGTGTATTTTTTAAAAAAATCTCTTATTCATATTAAATTTTTGTTCAACTCATTTTGATTGTTTAGTTTGACAACAAGGGCTAACATTAACGACTGATACAATTGCTTAAGAGTGGGCTAGCATTATTTTAATTTTCAACTAGTTTTAGAGGTTTTTTTTTTTGTGGTTGAGGGTGGAAATATTTTTCTTTTCCTGTTTCTACAAATATACTTGGAGAGGGGGATGGAGAGGGAGAGGGAGAGAGGGAGAGGGAGAGAGGAGAGAAGGAGAGGGAGAGGGAGTGGGAGAGAGGGAGAGGGAAGAAAAGAGGAAGGGAAGCAGGGAGGGAGGGATGGAGAGGGAAAGGAGAATGAGGAGAGTGAGAGAGATTAAATTTTTACTTTGTTGATAATTACTAATACAGGAATTTAGAATAATTAATTAATTTTCCAGTTTCTCAAAGTAGTAGATCACTAGCACATATATTAATTTTGCAGTGAGATCATAACATAGGTACCTGCAATGCAATTTATCTAAGGACACACGGGCAGGCCCTCATAAACTTAATTGGAATGTATTACCGGAACTTCGATTAAACATTCTTCCCTGTGAAACAAAGCGTGACTATTTCACTGTTGGGTCAGCCAGAAAACTTATGGAAAGAAAAAATATGTTTTTTGCTATAATTTTGTAATTTCTTTCTTGCAAGACTACATCTTCTTTTAAAATTTTCTCCCTCTGTGGCACAAAATGAAGACAGTAAGATGTGTAAAACTAAGATGGCCTTTTTAGACTTGCATTTCCTCCACATAAATTTTTTTTCTATGTTACCTGGAAGATACTGTCAAAATGCATAGTGTTTTGTAAATGGATGCAGACATAGGCACACAGACATACATGCACCAAAAGAACTTAACATTTGGTAACTCAGTTCAGTACCTCATCATGTTAGTTAAAAACAAAACAAAAACAGTTAAACATAAAATTTCCCAGCATTAAAAATTGTTCCTAACAGCTGTGTAAATTATTTTTTGTTCATATGAAGAAAAAATTGTTTAAAAAACTCCTTATTTTTAAGGAAATATATTAATTAGAATATCTTGTGTTAGAATTTTAGCTAAGAAGATTAAGAACAAACCTGAATAGTAACTATAAATAGTAACTATTTATAATGTAAGTCAATTCTCAGGAACTATGGATAACTCAAAATGGAATTAAAAACTGGACAGGCAGGTCTTATCTGATAAGCAATAATCTAATATGCTCTAATAGGTGTTTTCATAATTTATGACTCTTCACTAGTTGAACTCTTAAAATGCACATGTGTGTAACTGAAATCACAGATTTCTACGTGTGCCAGTTAGCCTACATAAAAGAGCAAATAATATACCTTTCATAGAGTTATAGTGAATGATATATTAAGATAGAGTTTTCAAATCCTATTTACTTGGGAAACTTTTATTATGTATCAAGCAAGGTTACAAATTGAAGCAATTATCCCCAAAATTGGAGGAGAGCTTCTGTATTGGTTATTTGTTGATTCTATAATAAATGTTTGTGACTTGAGCCAGCTTCACTTTCATCTCGCTTGTTCAAAGTCTGTCAAAAACAAACTTTTATTCCAATATAAAAAGTTAGAGTGTCTAAAACGTTGATTCCTTTTTAGAACTGAGAGCTCACAGTTCTTGGAGGACTTGCTAGGAATTACTGAAGCCTGTTAAGAGTATAGTAAATACCCCCTTCTCCATAAGGCAATAACCCCTTCTAAGACTTAACATAGTAAGGGAGACTTAGCATAACATTTGTGAATATTATTTGCAGATGAAGAGATGTTATACACATATTGGTCTTCCTTTTCTTCATGCTAAGGTTTCTATTTGAAGAGACTCTACCATGAGCACTTGCCCTGTGTAACAAGATTTCTGGGAGTGATGGTTGGTTTTGTACTCTAGTCGTTGCTTTCATCTGAGTTCCCGTGTGGTAAAATTAGGTATTTGCTATATGGCTGATGAGAATAATGGTTGCATGCTGTATTACCAAATAAGAGTAAAGTTAGTTATTTTGTCTATTTGGAAATAAAACTTGTATTTTGTAACATCCAGATGCAGATTACATGATCAGGTTGCTATTATTACATTACATGGTTTCCTCCACTCTTGTCCTTCTCACAATTTCATTTTAATTGCATTTGCAAATAAAGGTGTAAATATGCATGAAATATTTTTCAGTTACCTAGAGAGGACTGATATGTTACACAATGACATTTAGAAATCTGCTTAAAATAAAAAAAAAGCAAACATATCTTGAGAAAATGCCTTAAGACAATATAATAGATAGTTTGAAAAGTTGGCTGTGTTTTAATGCATATGCATGTCATAAATTTTACTATACTGAAGGAATTTTCAGGCTTCTTGGAGAGTTAAGGACAACATTTGATGGTGTGGAGGTTCTTTTGAGAATTCTGCTAGAAAACTTTTTTCATTGAACTGATGACATTTGAACAATAACTTCAAAAAGCAACACTACTGTCAAAAGAAACATATGGGACAGTATCTGAGGTCATTTCTTACAGTATCTAAAATTAATTTACAGTAAAATACCTACCTAACTAGGGGCTAATTTCTTTTACGAAATTCTGAACTGGAAAATGAGCTCACCAGCTTCCTGCTTCAAATTTCTCTTTGTAGAACTGATCAAGCGGAAGGATGAGTATTATCTGAAATGTAGATCTGGAGAAAGAACATTAACAATAATGGCATTTCTTTACGGTGCTCAATTAGAAATATGAGTGTAGCAAGAATGTGTGGCTAGGAGACGCCTTCACTAACAACAGTCTGTCCTCAGTGGGGTCATAAGGAGGTCAGATGTTGTACCATCTTAGGACATTTAGCAAAAACTAAAGACTTCTCTTTAACTTCTTATCTTCTTTTATTTTCTTCTAGATTGGCGTCTACTTGGCAAAAGTCCAAAGTGCTAATTCCATAAGTTGAAGGTCCTTAAAGTGGATGACGAAATGTATCTTGACTACCAGTGGCTGATTAATTTGCCACTAGGGGTAGGCAAAGGACAAGAAACACTCATATTTTTTTCTCAAATTAAAAAGAAACAACTAGGGTTTCTAGGCTGAAGATTGATTGCAATTAAATTTATGCTTTTAAAAATATGAGAGTGAGAGAGATAGAGATAGAAATTATGTATAAAATATTCAATGTTCTGTTTGCTGCAATTTAACATATAATTTTCCGATGCAAAATAATAGGTTTTATTATATTTATCATGATTTGAATATTACAAATGCTGAAATCACTTATGTTTTTCACTTACTTTCTGAACTATAGCAAAGATATTTTGCATAAGAAAGCATTGTTCTCCATATACTAATGATATGCGATGTATCAGTAATGCAAATGAAATTTTATCAAATATATGTGAGTAGGAGGTTACCTGCTTATACATTATCAAATTAATTAGAAATTAATGAATCCAGTATTAGTAAAGGATGTAGCCTAGTCAAGATATTTAATCAACAGGTAATTTCACATAGCTATGATGGTATGGAAATAGTAAGCAGTTTTGAACATCTTTTATAGTCTGGGCTGGCTACATATACAAAAGTAAATGGTAATGGAAGAAATAGAAGGGTGAGGCACAAGTGAAAAGGACTTGTAGTTGCCCTGCCCTGTGGCTCTGTTCACTACATTATGGAGCAGTATAGACGTCCTTAACTCTTTGTCCTATCCTCGGCTACCTGTCATCTTCATGTTTACTGCATGAGCCACTCATAAACAAAGGAATTAAAAACGTTGTAATTCAAATTTTAGCCTGTGTACCTCTTATGAATTTAGTCTCTGTTTCACAGAATTATAGAACATTAGAGTTATTAATTAATTCATCTTTGCACTATGGGAATGTATGTTCTTTTAGTATACTTATTTAGGAGTCTCGTAGTTTCAATTTAGGCACCATATGCAAGAACTAATTTGTCTTTTGAAAAGCATTATTTTTTACAATGTTTGTTTTATTTATGTATGTGTACACTTGAGTATGTGTGTCTGAGTATATATACATGTGAATGTATGCTTATAACCGTGAGGAGTAAAAAGGGGGACATCCGGTCTCTTGAAATTGGAGATACTAGCATTTGTGGGATTCCTAGCTTTCTATCTGAATGTTGGGATCGAAACATATAGTATAGCAAATGCTACATTGTATTTTTTTCATGTAATTCTGACCACATTCCCCCCATACAACTCCTCCCACATCCACCTCCCTTTCCCATGTGTTCTTAACTGATATGCTATCTCTCTAGCTCATACCTATTTTCATAGTAAATTTTATGGAAATAGAATTTAAATGTTATTTGCATATTTTCCACTCTATAACTATAATTTCATTTTCTAGAGGCTGACATAGAACACATTTCCCAATTCATATGCCAGTATTGTTAGAGTGAACAAAATATAATCGTTATCTTTTTTTTAAGATTTATTTTATTTTATTATATGTAAGTACACTGTAGCTGTCCTCAGACACTCCAGAAGAGGGAGCCAGATCTCGTTACGGATGGTTGTGAGCCACCATGTGGTTGCTGGGATTTGAACTTATCACCTTCGGAAGAGCAGTCAGGTGCTCTTACCCACTGAGCCATCTCACCAGCCCCCAATCGTTATCTTTCTATCTTCCCGTATTTCTTGGTACTTATTTGTGATGATTTTAGATACTTATCAGCCCATAGGCTCATGCTGCAAAGTGTCCAATGAGTTAACATTTGCCTTAAAATGAAACACAAATATGGTGGTATTATAGACTTATTCTCTACATTGCAGAATGCAGAGAAAAACTCTTCGTGCAAAGATATATTTCCTCTGACTTGTTATTTTATGTGTTTTACTATGTGTCAGGAACTACTATGTATTTTGTATAAATTAACTACACAGAATTTGAACAGAATTATCATATAAGTAGGTGTTTATAGTATTTTAATAAAGTAACTTCATATGGTACTGAAAACACATAAAATACTAATACCAAATTTGGACTGATGTTTACTTAAATACAAAATGGAGGTATGAAGTGTTATATTATGGCCTCTTCTGTATGATGTGAATATCTTATTTGCCTATCTTCTACCTGTTTTTTTTTATATTTGTGTAATCTTAAAACCTTTTCTTTTAAAGAAATTATAATTAAATTTAGCATATAACTGTACAATTCATTTTCCCTGGTTATTAGTAAAGAAGGCAGTTTTTTTCTTGTTTTGTTTCAACTTATCATTTTGGTATAAGCTTTAAAATTTTTGCTTTAACTTTTACAAATTTTATTGGCATATACTAATTATGTAAAGTGATTAGTTTTATTATGAGATTTTCATAATGAGTATAATGTACTTTTTCTTTTTTTCCATTCCCATTCTTACTGGTTCTCTTCCTCTTCCTGAATAGTTTCTTTTCTAATTTGAATATAGTATTCTCCATATGTAAGAAAATATGCAATATTTGTCTTTCTGAGTCTGATTTACTTTTCTTAACACACTTTCCTGCTCAGTTAACTTTCCTGAAAATGATATATTTCTAACTCTGTTTATTACTTTTAAAAGTGTGTATACACACACACACACACACACACACACACATTTTCTTAACCCATGCTTTTGTGTATATAATCAGAAATTATAGACATAGATAGATCATGTCCTACTTTAATTTTTAGGAATGTATCATCCATTAGTATATGAATAATCCTCTAGTTTATTTTTTAAAATTATGTGTACATGATTGATTAACAGGTTGATATGAGTTCATTAACTCATATCCTTTTAATGATTATATACCTGACTATATACTCCTGATTATATACCTAAAAGCATCCAGGTCAGCATACAATAAAGATAACTGTACACCCATGTTTACTAGCATTCACCATACCTGTTATAGAATCAACTTAGGTAGAATCAACAGACAAATTGATCAAATAAATCTAGGCACCACCTACAGAGAAATAGATTACAAAAGTGTGTGTGTGTGCCTTTCATTATTTAGCAATGTTTAAACTCATTTAAATGTATAAATTGTCTTCTCTCTCTAATTCAGGAGAATAATATGGAAAACTATGAAGTACTTTGCTAAAGTACAGCTGCATTTTGGTTACAGTACCCACTCATTAATTCAGCAGCGATTTGTTGAACATCATCTAGACAAGTGTTTACTATTGCACATAAAGCACTCACAGACTTATACAAAAAGAATTATAATATAATTCAATAAATGCATACCTACACTTAAAAAAGAAATACTTAGGATATATTTCTGGATCAAGGTAAGGTGGAGCTATTTATAATTTATGGAAAGAAATGGAATGATTATTAATGAATATATGGTCCCTTCATAAAGGAGGTATGCTTAATTTTAACGTTTATAAAAGAACCCTTGATAAAATTTTATACTTATTTCAACTTGAATTAGCAGTGTAAATAAATCATTAGATGAACGTTTCTGTCAGAAGAAACACTTTATCTCAAAATTTAGGTTATGCTAAATCAGATTGGCAAGTCTAGTGTCTGGGAATGTAGAGACACAGTATTTTCTGCTCCTGTTCAAAAATATAGCAAGTTTTCTCATTAAATTTGGGAAGACTAGCTACTTTAGGACTTTGCTTTTCCATTAAAGCCAGGGAGCATTTCCTTTTCTTCACAGGTCATTAACATCATAAGGGATCACTTTAACAAATATCTACATTTTTAAAATTTTGGCTTCCTCTCAGAAGTCTACTGCTTCTCAGAGGGGGCTCTGGCCATTTGTTGTTCTGAATATTTTAAACACTTCTGCAAAGACTGAACAGAGTAATTTAAAAACACAGCTATAGTGTGTTTTCCTCAAACATGCATAAAATCTTAACAAATTAAGCATGTGTATGCACAGTGTTAAAACATCTGCTCAGTTCTGTCTTATTTGTGCTTTTGTTACATAGGTAGAGTGGCCATGTGCCCCAGTTTTCCGGCACCACTCTAATGTCAACTATTTTGTGTTATTGTTCCTAAAACTAAAATTACATTCATAGGAGATGTTCCTGAAACTAAAATTACATCCACAGGAGAATTTGCCTAATTTCAACTTGGGAATTTGTATTTATTGAGTGCTGATAAAGTTTTACTTTGATAGGGTAGAGAGCTAGCTGGCTTCATGCTTAAGAGTTCATAGCACTCTAGCAGATGGTTTAGTCTTCAGCACTCCAGTCAGTTCCAGTGGGTCTGATGTCTACTTCAAGCTTCATCTTCACGTCTGTGCACCTACTCCCACAGCATACACACACATACACACACACACACACACACACACACACACACACACCACAAACACACACACCACCTAACACCCCCCCACACACACACACAGAAAGAAACCAATAAAATCTAAATACATCTTAGAACAAATAAATGAGCTAGATATTTTGATTCCATATCCACAATATGATGCTTCTTTTAGGGCTCTTTCCTTAACCTAAGCCATGTTATAAGAACTCATGTAAATATGTTGAAAAAGTTATTTTGTCACATTAAAGTTTTTGGATTCACTATGAGCAAAAACTGTAGGTAAAGATTTCTATTTTAGATATCAAATATAAAAAACAATGGCTAACACACAGTACCTTCTTCAGGATCCACAAAACTATATTGAGGTACATACAAATATCAGTTATTGAACAGTTCTGTATATGTAAGAAGCAGCTCCTTTCCTTTAGTAGTAACTCCTTTCCTTTTATGATGTGAAGATGTTACTAACACCTATCCCACAAGTTGTTGTGAAGTAACACAATTATAATTTGCTTAGGCATTTACTATCTGCAACATAGCATTGTTTTATGAATATTAGCTAGTAATATAATTATAATCAGAAAATTATATTTATGTAATTAATATAAGAATTAAATAGCACATTAATACAAAGTTATTGTTATTGAATGGTCAAATTGGTAAGAGGATGATGAAATAGTATTTAACTGTAAAATGATTAAAATAATATTGCCAACATATATGAAACTAGAAGATACTAGATAAGGTGAAATAGGCCATTACAGAAAATTGAATGCCTTCTGTCCAATAAAATTCATCTTACAGAAGTTAAGAATGTGAGAAGACACACCTAACCCTCAATATACTTGAGCCTCCAAGGAATGGGGAGTTCTGGTGGGATAGGGGTGGGGGAGTAGGGAACATTCTCTTGGAGATGTGGGCAGGAATGGGATGAGGAACAGTTGCAAGGTAGACCAGGATCAGGGGATAATGACTGGACTATAAAAAGACTAAATAATAATAATGATGATGATGATGATGATAATGATGATGATGAAAAGAATGCAATAGTCATTGACAAAGGCAGAGGAGAGCAGGAAAGGGCAGTTTGTGCAGTGAGTTCAATGTTACAGTTAGAAAGAAGAAATGAATCAAGGAATCCTTGTTTAGCTTCTCAGTATTACCAATAATATGTATATTGATGATATATTGCACTTAAAAACTAGGAGAAATTTTTGAATATTTTAACTGTAGAAACACAAAACATTTAGAAAAGATATGTTTACTCTGATTTGAACATTGCTCTCTCTCTCTCTCTCTCTCTCTCTCTCTCTCTCTATATATATATATATATATATATATATATATATATATATATATATATATATATATAAACACATATATGTTAAAAATGTAAGAATTAAATGGGCAGAGAGAAAAAACCCTCAACTTCCATAAAAGAGTTTAGTTCTCTGAGAGTTTGAGAAATAAGAGTGGACAGAAAGTGAAAATGATATGGTCTTGGTACTTTTTTGTATAATTATGGAGAATAGGGAAGGTAGTGTCTCATCAGCGCAGAATAAGAAAGCAAGCAGGGTATATAATGGGGATTAGTTGCAGATTAGTGGCAGATTCCCTGAAATTTTGGGCTTGTTTTAGGGGATTTTTATTTACTATCAGAATATGTTATAGAGCCTCATAAATTAATATATTTTTCATGTATCGATTAAAATAAACAGGAGAAAGATGCAACCCAAAAGCTGAGAAGAAACCAGAGGAAGGCAAGATATAAACAAGAGAAACCAGTGATTTTAAAGAAGAGTAGAGTTGTCTACAAATTCTATAAAGAGATTAAGTGACTTTATAGCACTTACAAATTCACTGGGTTTAGTGACAAATTCTTAGTGACCTTTTTCAATATCCTTTTCATTGGATTAAGGTTGATGGAGATCCAATTGGAGCAGCTTGAAATGTGAATGAAAGAGAAGAGTAGAAACAAATAGATGTGTCTGTATATATGTCAAATGAGAGTGCCTAGAAAAAATGGTTATTAAACAATTAAGGAAATGAAAATGTAAATTAGATGAATAGTTATGGAGATAATGGAAAATCTATATGTAAAGGGAAACTTTATAATTCTTAGGAAATTGAAACCATATTTATTATAATAAACAAAACATTCCACATACAATGCTATATTGCCAGTAAAACTTTTCTAACTTTAGCTTTTTGTTATTGTTTTCCACTTAGTCTTTTGAAGTGGTATGCAGTTACATTACTTTGATTCAACCACTGAAATGGTCAGGTTTCTCATCTTATTGTGGCTTAGTATTCTCATATGAATACTTCCTAATCTACTCTGGGTTTTTATTTCTTTTAACCTTCATGTTTCAATATTTGTATAGAAAGATTTAGTAAATATAATATTTGACTTGTTGGTTATGCATCTAGATGAAAAATGATTATAGTAGCACACAATTATTAGCATTTATTATTTGGGAATTCTTAATTAATTGTAACTTGAAACAGTCAACTTATATAATGCCCATGGCATATTACAGAGAGATAAAATTATTACCTTTATTTTCTATGAAAAGGGAGGCACACAGAGAAGAAATAATCCACACAAAGTCACTAAACAATAAAGTGGCAATAGCTGGATTTTAAACTCAAGAAGTTTGAAGCTAAATTCCATTTTATCTTGCTGTATTATTTTGTGTACAAAAATCGCATTATTATTTTTTTTATTTGACACACACAATACACTGTACAGTACCATTTATTAAGTGGATAAGACCAAATAAGTGGCTGATGTGGATATGGCTTAAGTTTGTAGGACAGTGTGACTAAGCTGATAAAGTTATAAAGATGAAAGATGGTTAATAATACACTTAAATCAGTGATAATAACTTGAAGAGGTCAAGTGACTCAATTTTGACTCAATATCTTGTTTTTATGTGTTACTCTTGTAATTCCCAGCACCATATATGGAGATTTTTCTTAGAACATTATTTAAAGAAGAAAGGGATAATTCTGATTAATTCAATGTTAGACACAATAATAATGTTTCATGTTTCATGATATTCTACATAATGATTCAATCTGAAAGCATCACAAAAAATAATAGTATGTTATTAGTAAAGAAAGGGTATTCAGTTACTATTTAATGGTGTGCATTAAAGAAGCATCTAGGAACCAAATATTTGATGTCATGGATTAATACATAAAATTGCTGTTTGGAAAGGATAGTGCATAAGTCAAGGCACCCCTCCAATCTCTGTGTGTGTGAGTGTGTGTATGTGTATGTGTATGTGTGTGTGTGCTTCTCTTCTTTCCTTGTCTATTTATAATTTAGTAATAAATTTTAGTATTTAAAATAAAGGAATGGAATGATATGAAATTTGGGTGTTCCATTCCTCATACTGTATCAAAAACCATTTAGGTTTTATTTTATCCAATAAATAAGACTTTGATAGTTGCATTTTGTTTTAACTTATCTTTTTGTCTCATTTCAAATGTAGGTCAGAAAATATTGTGTCAAAGTTTATTTGAAAGAAATGGTCAATATTCAGGTTCACTGTGTAGGAGAATGAATTATCTCTATTTGACAATGATGAATATTTCTTTTAACTGAAAATGGGTTTTGTTTATATATTTCTTAAATATTTGAACAATAACCAACGTGTCTATGGATATTTTGAAGTAATGGCCTTTTGAGAGATTTCCCTAGTCTAATATGAGTCTTTCTATTTTTTCTGAATTTGTAAATCTCTATATACTGTATATAAGTCCAATATTTTGAGATCTTCAACTTGATTTTGCTCTTATGGCTACATTAGCATTCATGAAAATATATGTAAGGTAATAATATTTAAACCTTCTATTTTGGTGTGATGGATGCAGCACAAAAAATACCATGACATCATTCTACCAGTTCTGATATTGTCTCATTGTTATCTACCAATTTTAATTTCATTGCATTTGACATTCCATGTTTAAAATGAAAACATGATATTTAATTTATATTGGAGACATTAAACTACCAGAGTCCATTGGCTATTGTTGAACATGGGAAACATTTAAATGTCCTTTTATATACTTATTCATTTATTTTCCCTCTTCTTTTTTTATTAGATATTTTCTTCATTTACATTTCAAATCCTATCCCGAAAGTTCCCTATACCCTCACCCTGCCCTGATCCTAAACCCACCCAGTCCTGCTTCCTGGCCCTGGCATTCCCCTGTGCTAGGGCTTATGATCTTCGCAAGACCAAGGGGCTCTCCTCCCACTGATGGCTGACTAGGCCATACTCTGCTACATATGCAACTAGAGACACAGCTCTGGGGGGTACTGGTTAGTTCATATTGTTCCTCCTCTATAGGGTTGCAGACACCATTAGCTCCTTGGGTACTTTCTTTAGCTCCTGCATTAGGGGCCCTGTGTTCCATCCAATAGATGACTGTGAGCATCCACTTCTGTATTTTCCAGGCACTAGCATAACCTCACAAAAGAGAGCTATATCAGGAGCCTGTCAGCAAAATCTTGCTGGCACATGCGATGGTGTCTGGTTGTTAGATATGGGATGGATCCCCGGAGGAGCAGTCTCTGGGTAGTCCTTCCTTTTGTCTCAGCTCTGAACTTTGTCTCTATAACTCCTTCCATGGGTATTTTGTTCGCCATTCTAGGAAGGAAGGAAGTATCCACACTTTGGTCTTCTTTCTTCTTGAGTTTCATGTGTTTTGCAAATTGTACCTTGGGTATTCTAAGTTTCTGGGCTACTATCCCCTTATCAGTGAGTGCATATCAAGTTAGTACTTTTGTGATTGGGTTACCTCACTCAGGATGATATCCTCCAGATGCATCCATTTGTCTAAGAATTTCATAAATTCATTGTTTTTAATAGCTGATTAGTACACCATTGTGTAAATGTACCACATTTTCTATATCCATTCTTCTGTTGAAGGACACATGGGTTCTTTCCAGCTTCTGGCTATTATAATTAAGGCTGCTCTGAACACAGTGGAGCATGTGTCCTTATTACAAGTTGGAGCATCTTCTGGGTATATGTCCAGGAGTGGGATTGCTGGATATTCCTGAGGTACTATGTCCAACATGTAGTACTATTTTCTGAGGAACTGCCAGACTGATATAGAGTGGTTATACCAGCTTACAATCCAACCAACAATGGAGGAGTGTTCTTCTTTCTCCACATCCTCACCAGCATCTGCTGTCAGCAGAATTTTTGATCTTAGCCATTCTGACTGGTGTGAGATAGATTCTCAGTATTGTTTTGATTTGCATTTTTCTGATGATTAAGTATGTTGAACTTTTTCTTTTTTTCAGGTGCTTCTCAGCCATTTGTTATTCCTCAGTTGATAATTCTTTGTTTAGCTCTGTACTCCATTTTAAATGGGGTTATTTGTTTTACTGGAGTCCATCTTCCTGAGTTCTTTATATATATTGGATATAAGTTCCCTGATTTAGGATTGGTAAGGATCCTTTCCCAATCTATTTGTGTTCTTTTTGCCTTTTTGACAGTGTCTTTTACCTTACAGAATCTTTGCAATTTTATGAGGTCACATTTGTCTGTTCTTGATCTTACAGCACAAGCCATTGCTGTTCTGTTTAGAATTTTTTTTCCCCTGTGCCCATATCTTCAAGGGTTTTCCCCACTTTCTCCTCTATAAGTTTCAGTGTCTCTGGTTTTATGTGGAGTTCCTTGATCCACTTAGACTTAAACTTTGTACAAGGAGACAAGAAAGGATCAATTTCCATTCTTCTACATGATAACAGCCAGTTGTGCCTGGACAATGTTTTAAAAATGCTGTCTTTTTTTTTCCCCACTGGTTGGTTTAGCTGCCTTGTCAAAGATCAAGAGATAATAGGTGTGTGGGTTAATTTCTGGGTCTTCAATTCTATTCCATTGATCTACCTGTTTGTCACTGTACCAGTACCATGCATTTTTTTTTTTTTCCATAATTGCAATGTAGTACAGCTTGAGATCAGGCATGGTGATTCCTCTAGAGGTTCTTTTATTGGTGAGAATAGTTTTTGCTATCCTGGGTTTTTTTTTTATTATTCCAGATGAATTTGCATTTTTTTCTAACTAGGTGAAGAATTGAGTTAGAATTTTGATGGGCATTACATTGAATCTGTAGATTGCTTTCAGCAAGAAGCCATTTGATCTTTCAATTCCTTAGTTAGAGTGACGCCAATGTATTTTATATCATGTAAAGTCTCTAATTTTTTTGTTTCCCTAATTTCTTTCTTGGCCTGTTTATCCTTTGTGTAGAGAAAGGCCACTGATTTGTTTGAGGTAACTTTATATCCAGCTACTGTAGTGAAGCTGTTTATCAGGTTTAGGAGTTCTCTCGTGGAATGTATAGGGTCACATATTTACTATCTTAACATCTGCAAATAGTGATATTTTGACTTCTTTCGAATATGTATCCCTTTATCTCCTTTAGTTGTCTAATTCCTCTGGCTAGAACTTCAAGTACTATATTGAGTAGGTAGGGAGAAAGTGGGTAGCCTTGTCTGGTACCAGATTTTAAAGGGATTGCTTTGATTTACTCTCCATTTAGTTTGATGTTGGCTACTGGTTTGATGTATATTACTTTTATTATAGTTAGGTATGGGCTTTGAATTCCTGATGTTTCTAAGACTTTTATCATGAATTGGTGTTGGATTTTGTCAAATGCTTTCTCAGCATCTAACGAGATGATCATGTGGTTTTTGTCTTTGAGTTTTTATATAGTGGATTATGTTAATGTATATCCATATATTAAACCATCCCTACATCCCTGGAATGAAGCCTATTTTATCATAATGGATGATTGTTTTGATGTGTTCTTGGATTCCATTAAAAAGAGTTTTATTGACTATTATTGCATAGACATTCATAAGGGAAATTGGTGTGAAGTTCTCTTTCTTGTTGGGCCTTTATTTCATATAGGTATCAGAATAATTGTGGCTTCATAGAATGAACTGGGTAGAGTGTCTGCTTGTTTCTATTTTGTGGAATAGTTAGGGGATATTTGGAATTAGGTCTTCTTTGAAGGTCTGATAGAACTCTGCACTAAACCAATCTGGTCCTGGGCTTTCTTTGGTTGGGAGACTATTAATGAAAGCTTCGATTTCTTTAAGTGATAGGGGGCTGTTGAGATCATTACCCTGAACCTGATTTAACTTTGGTACCTGGTATCTGTCTAGAAATTTGTCCATTTCATACAGGTTTTCCAGTTTCGGTCATCATAGCCTTTTGTAGTAGGAATTGATAATGTTTTGGATTTCCTCATGTTCTGTTGTTATGTCTCCCTTTTCGTTTCTGATTTTATTAATTGGGATATTCTGCCTGTGCCCTCTAGTTAGACTGGCTAGAGGTTTATCTATCTTGTTGATTTTCTTACAGAACCATCTCCTGGTTTGGTTGACTCTTTGAATGGTTCTTTGTGTTTCCACTTGGTTGATTTCCGCACTGAGTTTGATTATTTTCTGCAGTCTACTCCTCTTGGGTGAATTTGCTTCATTTTGTTCTAGAGCTTTTAGTTGTTGTCAAGCTGCTAGTGTATTCTCTCCCTGGTTTCTTTTTGGAGGCACTCAGAGCTATTAGTTTTCCTCTTAGGACTGCTTTCATTGGGTCCCATAAGTTTGTGTATGTGGTGACTCCATTTTCATTAAACTCTAAAATGTCTTTAATTTCTTTATTTCTTCCTTGACCAAGGTATCATTGAGTAGAGTGTTGTACAGCTTCTATGTGAATGTTGGATTTCCATTATTTATGTGGTTATTGAAGATCAGCCTTAGTCCGTGGTGATCTGATAGGATGCATCGGATGATTTAAATAGTTTTATATCTGTTGAGGCCTGTTTTGTGACCAATTATATGGTCAATTTTGGAGCAGGTACCATGAGGTGCTGAGAAGAAGGTATATCTTTTAGTTTTATAATAAAATGTTCTGTAGATACCTGTTAAGTCCATTTGTTTCATAACTCTGTTAGTTTCAATGTGTCTCTGTTTAGTTTCAATTTCCTGGATCTGTCCATTGATGAGAGTGGGGTTTTGAAGTCTCCCACTATTATTGTTTGAGGTACAATGAGTGCTTTGAGCTCTACTATTGTTTCTTTAATGAATTTGGATGTCCTTGCATTTAGAGCATAGATATTCAGAATTGAGAGTTCCTCTTGGAAGATTTTACCTTTGATGAGTATGAAGTGACCTTCCTTGTCTTTTTGGATAACTTTGGGTTGGAAGTCGATTTTATTCGATATTAGAATGGCTAATTCAGCTTGTTTCTTCTGACCATTTGCTTGGAAAATTGTTTTTCAGCCTTTTACTCTGAGGTAGTGTCTGTCTTTTTCCATGAGGTAGATTTCCTATAAGCACCAAAATGTTGGGTCCTGTTTGTATAGCCAATCTGTTAGTCTGTGTCTTTTTATTGGGGGAATTGTCCATTGATATTAAGAGATAGTATGGAAAAGTAATTGTTGCTTCCTGTTATTTTTGTTGTTAGAGTTGGGATTCTGTTCTTTTGGTTGTCTTCTTTTAAGTTTGTTGAAGGATTACTTTCTTGCTTTCTCTAGGGCGTCAGTTCTGTCCTTGGGTTGGTGTTTTCCCTTTTTTATCTCTTTAATGGCTGGATTCATGGAAAGATGTTGTATGAATTTGGTTTTGTCATGGAATTCTTTGGTATCTTCATCTATGTTAGTTTAGAGTTTTGTTGGGTATAGTAGCCTGGGCTGGCATTTGTATTCTCTTAGTGTCTGTATAACTTCTGTCCAGGATCTTCTGGCTTTCATATTCTCTGGTGAGAAATCTGATGTAATTCTAATAGGTCTGCCTTTATATGTTACTTGACCTTTTTCCCTTATTGCTTTCAATATTCTATCTTTATTTAGTGTATTTGTTGTTTTTATTATCATGTGATGGGAATAATTTCTTTTCTGGTCCAGTCTATTTGGAGTTCTGTAGGCTTCTTGTATGTTCACTGGTATCTCCTTCTTTAGGTTAGGGTAGTTTTCTTCTATAATTTTGTTGAAGATATTTACTGGCTCTTTAAGTTGAAAATCTTCATTCTCATTTATACATATTATCCTTAGGTTTGGTCTTTTTATTTTGTCCTGTATTTTCTGGATGTTTTGAGTTCAGATCTTTTTTCATTTTCCATTTTCTTTGATTGTTGTGTCCATGTTCTCTTTGGAATCTTCTGCACATGTGATTCTCTCTTCCATCTCTTGTATTCTGTTGCTGATGCTCGCAACTATGGTTCCTGATTTCTTTCCTAGGGTGTTTATCTCCAGAGTTGTCTCCCTTTGGGTTTTCTTTGTTGTTTCTACTTACATTTTTAGATTTTGGATGATTTTGTTCAATTCCATCACCTGTTTGGTTGTGTTTTCCTCTAATTTTTAAGGGATTTTTGTGTTTCCTCTTTAAGGATTTCTACCTATTCAGAAGTTTTCTCCTATATTTCTTTAAGTGAGTTATTAACACCCTTCTTAAAATCCTCCACTAACAACATGAGATATGATTTTAAATCTGAATCTTGCTTTTTGGGTGTTTTGGGGTATCCAGGACTCACTGTGGTGTGTGTACCGGGTTCTGAAGAGGTGGAGTGGTCTTTGTTACTTTTAGTAAGATTCTTACCTTTGCTTTTGCCATCTTGTCATCTCTGGTGTTAGATATTCTAACTGTCTCTGGCTGGAGCTTGTTCCTCCTGTGATTCTGTTAGCCTCTGTCAGGACTCCTGGGAGTCCACCTCTCTCTTGAGTTTCAGTGGTCAGAGAACTCTTTGAAGGCAAGCTCTCCTCTTACAGTGAAGGTGCACAGTGGTCTGGAGCTCAGCTATGCCTCCTGGCTGAAGATGAAGGCCCGAAGGGACCCTGTCAAAGAAGCCGTGCTCTCTTATGCAGCCTGGTCTCTGAGGGACCTGGGAAACAAAATCTTAAATGTCCTTTTAAAATACCTGCTTCTTTTAACCTCAAAAACCAAAAATATAAATCATCAAATAATGCTTTTTTATAATGAAGAGATTTTTCTTTTTTGAGTTAATGGTCAATGTATAGTTTTCATAACATGATTCGGATGACTGCTATGCTCCCAGTAATAAAAAAACACAGAGCTCGAAAAACCAAAAAAAAAAAAAAAAAAAAAAAAAATTACAGAGCAAATTATACATTGCTTGATGTACCTGATATTTGTAGAATGAAGATTTTTCTAGAAAAAAATGCTTGCCTTAGATCTTATATTCTTATCTAGTCCTTGAAAAATGACACAAAAATTTGTAGAAGGCACAGATTTCAGAGTTTATATATAGTGATAAGGGCATAATATTCAGTTGTATAGAACTTGCTTAGTATGTATGAAGTTCTAACTTCAATACCTAGGAGTAAATATATAACAAAAACTAGTTGTAAAATAAAATGTTTTTAAGGAGCAAATAAATGTATTGCTGATTAGTCAAACCATAGATTTTGTTTAGCTAGTATAGTGTAAAAAATTATTTAATCATTCTTATTAATCTATTTGTTCATATTATGAACAAAATGCAGAATGTGTCTTTTTATTTCTTGTTCACAATAAAAAAACATGTCATTTTATCTCTAACAATCAAGGGGATATATGTATGCTAAAACAACTCATGTTTTCAATAATTTCAATCTTAAAGTCTGCATTTTTATGTCATGCGAACAAATTTCAATATGCTATACAATGATATTTTATTTAACATTTTCAAATGTAGTTTCTTCTGTCTATCTTTTATATGCAGAAATAAATTTTTTGTTAATATGTTGCTGAATTTATCTTATGTTTTTAAACAATTTGAAACAGAGGTTAACTTTTTTATTGTGCTTACACTAGACATCTATTACCTTATTTATACAAAATATACTTCAAATTGTATATTGTTTTGGTTGATAGTGATTGATTGAAAATAAGGGAGGTTATGGGGTGGAGGAAATCTGTGCCCACTCATAATTAAACAACCATGAGGATACATGCATCAATCAGCAAAAGCAGGCATCAACATTATGGAGTGAAAATTAAAGAGTCAAGCACCCGAGTGTCTACTGTATCTGCCTGCTGCTAAACAGTGAAGCATGGAGAACAGGATACACCTCCATGGATGGATAGTTTTTCTTATTAAAAAAACACAGTGGGAAGCACAGTAGGGGAACGTACTAAAACAAGGTTTTGCAGCAATTTCTTTTAAAGAAATTTCCCAAGATAGCAACTTGAAAAGCTTTTAATCTTATGACTAGCTATAGAGTGTGCTTTGCATTAGGTGGTATTTAAAAATTCCATTAGCTTGCAACAGATCTTGTAGAGTTTCCCAAACTCTGCTTTCTCATATTTTTCCTCTTATAAAACATTTTTTTTTAATCAAGGCTTCTTAAAATGTACACAAATTTGTGAGTCTGAAACATTATCACGAACTTAACGAATGATACATCAGCTATTTTCTTTTTTGTCTAATACAAAATTTGACTTAAAGGTGACATAATGGCATCACTAAATAGAGTGACGACGTTTTATAGCTGTACTTACTGCTTCATTCACTTAATGCCTCACATTTCATCAGGTGAATACTGAAGGCAGTGCAGGGTGGCTTTGTTTTCACTCTTCTAAACTGCATAGAAGAACCAGGCTCAACTTAGAATAGCCTTCCCAAAGAGCTTAAAAGTAATATTTCAACTGACAAGTTGATTAGTATATGAAGACATTGCTATCTAGAACAGCTATCAAAAGAAGTCTGAAAGTTGGACCACAATTGAGTGCTCTATGAAGTATTATTTCTTAAATGTATGGGTAGTGAATTTATTATACATATTATACTTATTGATAATTGTCAATATTTTTAGTTCTAGTAGATACCAGGAATAAACTGATAGTTTGGATAAAGATAATTACACATTGGTTCAGAGACTTCATACTCAAAAGTCAAAAGAATTTCATATTAAATGTAAAATTTCATACAACTGCACATGAAAATGAATATTTTATTCCTACTTGGTAGCTTAAAATTTACATAATTTGACCACTAGATCAGGGATCCATCTGAATTTCACAAGATTTTTTTGTAAACTAATAAAAATAAAACTGAATACAATTTTCCCATGTGAGGCAACCAACAATACATAGTATCATAAGTAATATTATGCGTATAATATTTCTATACACTGGCCATTTAAGTAGTTTTAAAGACAATGTAACCAACAGACACTAAAGTTTGAAAGCAAAAACATTTTCTAATGTACAAATTACACTAAAATAGTTTTAAAGTTCTATAATGGGATAAAGTGGAATGATTTCAGGATATTCAAGAACAACAAAAATATTAGTAACTATAAAGTATGTGCGAAAAATTATAACATTTACTTCATATTGTGTTATTTTCACATAAACAATTTGAATACATTGGTATTAATTTGAAAGTGGTTTAAAATGGAAAATAATTATGTTTTAAGTAACATTTGTCAAATTCAGTGGCATATTTTTGTTTTTTTTTTCATTACATTATATTATAGTTTGAGAATTTTTAACTTAAAAGTTCATTTAATTTATCCAAGAAAGTATATCTTTAGTGGCAGGATTATGAGCATGAACCCTGGCTAAATTATATCAATTTGATATTTTTCAGTTATCTACCATTATATTAGAAAATACTTTATTTTTTAATGTAGAAATGTCTTAGAGTATTTGGACTAAAAAGTAATTCTGGTATAAATTAGAAGGGTAAGTATTTATAAAATATAATCTTTAATGAGACTTTAAAAAATTGAAGTATAGATTTTACTGAGGGTACTGTAATATGACAGTTATATTTAAAGATGTATGCATTTATGATATCAAAAGTTAAACTTTTGATTTTGAGTAATTCAAGAAGCTAAAAAAGAATAAGAAGAATAGTGAGAATAAAATTATTTGATAATTAGATAATTGCTTATGAAACTCAAAAAATTCAGTTTCAGTAATTTTTTATTTATTATAATAACATGAACTGCAAGAAATTTGACAGTACAGTGTTTGCTGGGAAAGATATACATAGAATTTGAGAAAGAAAGCCATAGTTTTCAATTTGTCTTAAAAGTTAAAAATCTGGTCTTCATAATGTAAGTTAAAACAGCCCTCAAATCACTAATGCTCATTTCCACGTGTAACAATACACTTTGTGGCTTTAAAAATCATTCAAGAATAAAGACTTAAACACATGGATTATTTTCATGAGGATCTTGTGCATACACATTTCTACATTTCCAAATTAAAAAAAAAACACACACACAAAAAAAACACTGTAACTGTGGAGGAAGGGGGAGTATATTTCAACATTATATGCTTATACTACAATTTGATCAGATCTAATTTTATTTGTTTTATATATTTGGGGTGGGGTGGTAAAAGAATTCCTGAAGGGAAACAGTTAATCTATTTTTAACTAAAGCTTTACTTTTGTAATCTATCCAGTGCTTCAAGTTCTGTCATTGATCTATGATTTATGTGATTTAAACCACCTCTTGGCTGTAACACTGGTTTCTGTCCAAGATGCTGAGTTGAATACTAATTACAAGATCAAATTTATGCTGTTGGGCTAAGCAGCTGAATGAGTTTTCCAAGAAGGACACCCTGCTCCATCCCTGCCACAATTGAACCTTAGGGAAGTTCTGTCAGAGAAAGGGATAAAGGGACAATGAAATGAATAAAATAAAAGGATTCTAGATGTTTTAATATATTAAATGATTGTTTTGTATCACACTTAAGCAGTCATGAATGGAAATGTGCTTGTGTAGACAGAAGCATAACTTGTATATTTATTGATTCATTGTGTGTTTCCATGTATGAAAACATTGAATAAATGCTCAAATCAATATTTATGGCTGCATTTAAAATGAAAGTTAATATCTAGGGTCTGCTCCACAGAGTGGAAAAGCTTCCATTATTTAATTGAATGCCAAAACTTTCAAACATTAGGCAATACTGAATTATATATGATCAATTATTCTATTGGAAGTGAGAATCAATGTGTTAGAGAAGTAATTTGAGAATTGTATATAACTTAGTGATTTTCCCCCAAAGGTAGTGGTGTAAAAGCTGGTACAATTTTTGTCCATTGAGTGATATTTGGTGGTATCTTGAGATATTTTGGTATTCACAATTTAAATGGCATGAACTTCTTTTGAAATTAACAGCAAGCATATTGGCCAGGGATGTTAAATATTCTACACTGAGTAAGACAATTTTCCATGACAAAGAATAGTCATGTGCAATGTGTCTACAGGTTTCATATGCTTGCTAGGCCTTAGTCATGTTCATAGATATTGCAGAGAAGTGGCAGGAGTTGGTACTTTCCCAATTAAAAAGAAAAATTATACTAACTTACAAGTAGGACCCAACATCATGATTGAAATGTGAATTTTTGAGTTTTAATGTTGATCCTTTGCTTTTTGCCTTAAAATACACTGGGACCTTCCTTTTCTAAACACATACAAAAGCCTCCTACAGCCCATTTTCCCTTTTACTCATATAAATATACATTTAAGTATTGCTTGTATATGACATTTTAATGTGGAGGTCTAGCTTTTTCTATGGAAATGGGTGAAGTCCTTTTAGGTATTGTTTAATTCATTGAAATTATACAGCTAATTTTCTGTTGGGGTGAGGTGAACTTATTTTTTAGATAGTTGTATTGTTTAGTGTGACTTTCTTCTTTTCATAATGGACTATATACTGGATTGTATTCATCAAATAAAAGATACAAGTAAAATTTAAGCCATATTTTCCCACTAAAATGAAGACAACTTAATGGAATTCTTAGTCCATTAAACTGCAGGACTTGTGGGAAGTGTATGTGAGTCAGATGAGGAACAATTGTTAACATTAACATTTTTCTTTCAGATAAAATGGCAATATTCTATTTGATATAATGTAATGGAGCATCAGTAAGAAATCAGAAGGTGAAATCACATTATCTGTTCCTGTCACCTTACACTGGCTAAGCTACTATACTTTCCATCTATATTACAAGAATATATGTATATATTGTACTTGCTTATGAGTTAAAGATACAAGTCTATATTAAGGAAATAAACTAAAAATACCATTTTTAACTGTTATTATCCTGTCAAGTTAGAACTTTCTACATAGGAATAAAATTTCATAAGAAGAATTTCAATCTCCTGACAGTTTATTTATTTATTTTTTATTCTTTTTTTATTAGATATTTTCTTTATTTACATTTTCCTATACCCTCCCCTGCCCTGCTCCCCTACCCACCCACTCCTACTTCTTGGCCCTGGCATTCTCCTGTACTGGGGCATATAAAATTTGAAATACCAAGGGGCCTCTCTTCCCAGTGATGGCCCACTATGTCATCTTCTGCTACATATGCAGCTAGAGATACGAGCTCTGGGAGTACACAGATACCAGGTAGCAAAGTTAAATCAGGATCAGATTAACA
>LR753349.1:853342-866636 GCA_902729485.2 Mus minutoides | reverse complement strand
CACACACACACACACACACACACACACACACACACACACACACACACACATACACACAGTACTACCACTACCACCACCAACAACAAACTGAAACAAAACAAAACACAACATGGCCATTAATTGGTTGCAGCTCTTCTTCTGAAGGTAGGGCCTTGTGAGATTTCTCATATATGTTTTGGGTTTGTGTTATCATTTGCACACGTCATATTTAGTTGACCCTACTGTTAAAAATTTCATGGGTGTAGCTTTCCACCATATATATAGCATATATACTGATTTTCTTACTCTTTAAATCTTTCCACCGCATCATATGTCATGTTCCTTGAAACTTAGGTGTGGACATTGTGTTATGGATATATCAACTAAGAGTAGACACTGCACATGGTTCTGAGTTGTATAAGAAAACAGGCTAAGCAAACTATAAGGTGTAAGCCAGTGGGCAGAACATATCCATGGCTTCTACTTTGCTTCTTGCCTACAGATTCCTGATCTAAAGTTTCTGCCTTTAACTCCCTCAATAATGAAGTTTTACCTGAGAGCTGTAAGCTGAAATGAACCCTTTCCCACCTGCTTTGTTTTTCATTATATTGTTTTATCCCAGCAATAGAAACTAACTGAAACAGGCACACTGTAGTCAGTTGTTCTCTACATTTAACAAGGTATGGATTTCTGTGCTCCATGTTAAAAGCAACTTGTTTTGACAATGGGTGAAAACTATACTTATCTGTAGATATAATAATAGGTATAATTCTCAAATGATATCTAAATATCTCTTGTAGGGCCTGTTATCCCACCAGGAACAGATCATTGGGTAGGTTATAGTACCAGGTATGAATTCCTTCCCATATCAGAGGCATTAAGTAGGTATTGACTATCCCCAAGATATATGCCACTATTGTACCTTTGTGTATATGTTGCTGTGCTATTGTTGTATCTGTATCTTAACATCTAAGTAGAACTTCTAATTGTAGTTGGCAACTTGAATCACAACTGTGAGTGCTATGAGAGCTAGTCCTCAGGGAAAGCATTTCTAGCTCATGTCCAGCTTGATTCCTCCAAGTCTTGAGTCCAAAGTATGTATGTAGAGTCTTCAGCAATAAGGACTTACTTTTCACCTCTGGGAATCAATCAAAGGCAATAGTAATTGCCTGTGTTGTCTTGGTAGTCTCCACACACAGACATAGATATCAAATATGTCTCTATTTGCTCCTTCTTGTAGACATTGATGCTAAGCTTGTTTATAAGAGATTTTGTGTGACTGGAGTTGATACATCTGTTCATATGTGATACATTCTAGTATATGAATCAGATATGATTTTCCCTTTGAGGAGCATTGCACAATTCTGTTTTAAAGTTATTCCTTCCTGACATTTATATTCTTCAAGCTGTTTCCCAGAATATAGTTTCCTGAAGCATGTTCTTGGTTCTCAGAGTGAACTCTGAAGAGAATGACCTTTGCTTTTACAGCTGCTTAAATATTTTCTTAATGCTGACACTGTCCATTGTTTCTGGCCCCATCCCTTTCTCTGCTAGGATGGTGACAAGGCCTACTTTTGGCTTTTATTCTCTCTCTCTCTCTCTCTCTCTCTCTCTCTCTCTCTCTCTCTCTCTCTCCTTTCTATATCCTTTTAAAAGTATTCATTTCTAAAAGTATTATGTTGGTTTCCTGTAAACCATGATTCTGACCCCATGTATTTGCATTCACTCAGGTGAAGTGGAGGACAGTGCCAATTGAAGCTGGGCCCTCTAAATATTTTTAGTATCCCCCTTCCTGCCCTGCCATCATCTACTTTTTCTTCCTTCTTTTGCTACTAAAATACTCATTTTCTTCCATTACTATGAAAGTTGGAATGGGAATAGCTTTCATAGGCTTAATTTTTGAATACTCTTTTATCAGTTGGTTTATTGGAAGAGATGTGTCGCTGAGGATGAGTTTGGGGGTTTCAGTGCCATTCCCAGTTAACACTCCCCCCTTTCTCTCTCTCTCTCTGATGCTCTATTGTTTTTCAAGATGTGAACTAGTTTAACAAAAGGCTTTTGTTATTGCTTTATTTTGTAAAGTGCACGAATTTATCCCAATTAGACCATGATCTTTTGGCTAAATACTGGCTGGCATAACTTTTAGCTAGCTGTAAATTAAATAAAATATTTAATAAATGTGCCAGCAAGTTCTATGTCAATTCTACACAAGCTAGAGCTACTGTGGTGATCTGAATAGGTTTCACGCCTATAGACTCATGTGTTTGAATATGCTTGGCCCATGTTAAGTGGCACTAGTAAGAGGTATGACATTGATGGGGGAAGTGCATCACTTTCAGGGTGGGCTTTGAGTTCCTATGCTCAAGCTCCATCCAGTGAAGAAAGCTTCCTCATAGCTGCTGGAGGAAGAGAATCTTTTCCTGGCTGCCTTTGTATCAACATGTAGAACTCTCAGCTCCTCCAGCACCATGTCTGTCTGTGTGCCACCTTGCTTTCTGCCATGATGATAATGGACTAAACTTCTGAAACTATAACTGAGCCACAATTAAATGATTTCTTTATAAGACTTGCCTTGGTATCTCTTCCCAGCAATGAAATCCAATCATCTGAAAGGAGGGAACCTCCACTGAGAAAATGCATCTTTAAAATTCAGCTGTATGGCACTGCTTTATTTATTTATTTATTTATTTATTTACTTATTTATTTATTTATTTATTTATTTATTCTTTATGAAGGTTTTACGATGCATTGTTATCACTAACCAGTCTTTTACTATTAAACTTAAATAGCCAATTGAGACAAACAGTTCTGAGACCATTCTTCCACCACTAATTAAGACTGGAGTGGCAGGTGTTAGGGGTAATATTCATTTAGCCTTCTGAGCTTTCTGGGCAGACTTGGTGACTTTGCCAGCTCCAGCAGCCTTCTTGTCCACAGCTTTGATGACACCCACAGCAACTGTCTACCTCTTGTCACGAACAGCAAACGACCAAGTGGAGGATAGTCAGAGAAGCTCTCAACACACATGGGTTTGCCAGGGACCATATCAACAATGGCAGCATCACCAGACTTCAGGAATTTGGGGCCATCTTCCAACTTCTTACCATGTTGCTGGTGACATCATAAACGACCCACCAATGGAAGCAGCTGGCTTCACTGCTCAGGTGATTATCCTGAACCATCCAGGCCAAATCAGTGCTGGCTATGCTCCTGTTCTGGATTGTCACACAGCCCACATAGCATACAAGTTTGCTGAGTATTATTATTTATTGATGGGGCAGAGCTCAGCTCGTTGTGGGTAGTGCCATCCCTGGCCTGATACTTCTGACTTCTATAAGAAAGCAGGCTGAGCAAGCCATGGGATGCTAGGAATACAGTAAGTAGAACCCTGTAAAGAACTCTGCATTAGCTCCTGTCTCCAAGTTCCTGTCCTGTTTGAGTTCCTGTCCAGTCTTCCTTCGATGATGAACAATAATATGAAAGTGTAAGCCAAATATAATTTTTCCTCTTTACCTTGCTTTTTGATCGATGTGTTACATCACAGCAATAGAAACTGTAACTAAGCCAGTCATGGTGGCACATGCCTTTAATCCCAGCACTCAGGAGGAAGAGGCAGGCAGATTTCTGAGTTTGAGGCCAGCCTGGTCTACAAAGTGAGTTCCAGGACAGCCAGGGCTATACAGAGAAACCCTGTCTCGAAAAACCAAACCAAACCAAACCAAACCAAACCAAACCAAACCAAACCAAACCAAAACAAAACAAACTAAAACAAACAAAACAAAAACAAACAAAACAAAAACAAAAACAAAAAACTGTAAGACAATAAAATTTAGTGTGATACTTCAAAAGCTTAACTTTTTCGAATACTTTTAAAAGGTTAACTTATTTTGAAAACTTTAAAAGTCAATCCAAATTAGAATATAAAAACATTCTAGTTAAGATTAAAGGCTACCAATATCTTTATTTATTTTCTTGGTAGAGAAGGCAAAACATTCAAACCTCAATTCAAACTCAAACATAGTTTTTAGTGTTTCCTACAAGCATTAGGCAAACCTCCTACTGTCTTTTTAGGGTCTCTGGGGCTTCAAGCCATTAGTTCAACAGAGGACCAGTTTCTCATGCTGCACTGCCACACATATTCTCTACTTATAGCTCTACATATTGTGAATGCATATGTGACATGAAGCTAGACCTAAAATGCACTGAGAAACAAAGGAGACTAATGGGAAGTGGATATGTTAAAAATAGTTACACTCTTCTGTGAAAATGTCTGTCTGGAACCCAGTACAATGTATCTAAACCAATAAAATGCAAGAAAGAAAAGTAAAAAAAAATTATAGAAAGTTTCCATAAATTATTTTGGGAGTAGCCAATAAGAAAATTGATGGACCTCAGCCAGACAAACTTTTTTTAATACCTGTAAACTCTACCTACAGGGAACTAAATTAACTGGCACCAAAGGTTATGTTTTACATTTTAAAATTTCTAAATGAATATATGTATGTATACATATTTTTATTGTTCCTCAGAAAACAGTAAGATGACAAGATAAGAGAGGTATTATATTGATAAGTTTGATCAAATATTTCTAAAAGTATAATCTACATATGCTAAGATATATTATTTAATCACATAAGTATATCATTGATATTATATTAATAAATATTAAAAAAACACTCTTCAAAGTGTGTTGTATTTATAAAAACATGTTAAGCTAGATATGATCACTCAGTCCAGCAATTTAAGCAATTATGAGGCTGAAGCAAATGGATTACCATGAGTTTGAGGCCAGCCTGGTTTACATAGTAAACATGGTAGTTGGGAAGTGAGCATAAATAAATAAATAAATAAATAAATAAATAAATAATTGAAAATATAAGGAATTCAACTGTATGCTACCTGCATTTGAGAGAAAATTATTCCACATATATATAATGCTTAATAACATAAATTAAAAAGAAATTAGAAATATGTTTCTTATTTAGTGATCATGTAGTTTAGTTTTCCTCTATGTGACCATTTGTAATGAATTGGAGATGGAACTCAGTCAGGAGTAGTTATTGATGACTATTGTTTTGTTGTTGAGTAAAACTCACATTAATGTACTTATAATTCTAAGAATCAAAATTTCTCTACTAATTATTCAAGAAATACAAATACATAGGTATGAAATGTGGGCTTTTTATATATGTTCTTTAAAATTATAATAAAAAGTTGCTTTTCTCATACATAGAATTTCTAGACAATTCCAGAGTTTTCCTTATGCTTTGAAATCTAAGTATTTCACTAGTCAAAATTCATCATTACTGAATGGTAAACTATAATAAGAATCTTAATTTTAAGGAATGATTCTGAAAACAAGAGGACAAAATCTATTGGAGTGGCTGTGATTATTTTTATATGTAGCCATGGATTGCTAGGATAATCCAAAAATGTTTTATTCTGGGTGTCAACTGTTTGAAAGGCAAGGTAGGTTGAATTGATACTGACTTGCCATCTGTTAAAAGGAGACCTTATTTAGAGGACTCGAATCAATGAAGCCAATTCCCCGCCAATCTATTGCTACAATGGAAGGAAAACATTAAAAGCATATGTTTTACTTTAGATGTGTGGGCAAGTGCGTCAGCTTTATATGCAATGTCAGCATGGTAAATTTTTAACTTAGAAAATATGTACAGAAAGATAATTGCTTATGAAAACCATAGCACATGGCCTATTATAATTTTCTCATTAATAATAAGTAATAGCTAACTTTTTCAGAACATGTTTCTGTTTGGTGTTGTAGTGGTCATCTTATGCATATAATTGTATTATTAACCCTACAAAGCAGAAGCTTAAATCTCCTTGTTTCAGAGATTAGAAAACTGAGACTCAGTGATACTTAGATTATAATGATTGTAAGTGATAAATTTAAGATTAGAATTAAATAATGTGAATTTTGAACACAGGTACTTAACCAATGGACCTGATAAACAAAAGAAATTTCAACAAAAGTATGTGCATATGTATATACTATATATTTATAATAAAAATATTATTATTAATAGCAGTAATATAGTGACATTTTAGTTAACATAGTTCTGTTTATTTTGGGATCCAGCTTTCTGGAATAATCAATATCTCTGCAACTTTTCCTCAGCCAAAACTAATGAGATGAGTTACTAAATGTTTGGGTTGTTTTAATGATTAACTAACGGCATAAGAGAAGCTAGTAGACAGGGTAAATAGGGCCAAGCTGTTCCACATGAAGGTTAAAAAGTCACAATTAAACTAACAACATTTCCCAATTAGTATATAATACAGTGAAAAATGTAATTTGTATTAGATAACAAACTATATATTGTGTAAATATGTTATTTAATTTAATCTTTTATTGTAGTAAAAATGGGCTGAGTATGTAGCTCTGTAGCGGAGTTCTTGCCTAGCATGTATTCCCAACACCATTATAAATAAATAAAAATTTAGATATTAATGGTTATGGCTATAAAATAGTATGTAGGATTAACTGGTGTATCTCTGTAAACTTGGAACTGTCCAAATGCTCTTACTAACTTTCATAAATATAAGAACAATATAACCAAGCACTGCTCTTATTATTGTTGTACTAACAAGATCAGTGAGATACAATAAAATTAAATAAATTTGCAAGACTTATATCTCTAGCTAGAATACAAACCCAGGCAATTTGGTGCCTTTTTGAAGTAAATATATATATAGGATTACTGTATTATTTTGAGGTACTCCTGTGTAATAATTGAGAAAGGCTGAATGGTAGCCATATCCACATGGTCTGCTGCTAATGATTCCACCATTCACAATAAGAATTATTTACTATCTTTCTTTCTGGAGGGATAGTAAAGAAACCTAGCTTTCTGATTGATCAACAGGGATATCATGCAGTGTACAGATAAATAAGAACAAATTAATGAGCAGCAAAAGAAGTAATAGAAGATAAGAGAGAAGCAAATAGGGACTGTGTGGAAAGAATGAATTATAAGTGAATAGAGTGGTAGCATGTAGTAAATAGCCAGTTATTGTAATTATTACCCTTCACTTTTTCCTATATCACCATGATTATGATTTGTATTCCACTTAAAAGTTACCCACATCTAGAGTAGCCTGTGCTGTCTCCTGAGGCCATAGTGATGCTTGGGACCATAGTGCCACTGAGGTCTTTGTCTGGGGCCATGGTCCTATTGTGACCAATGTCTGTGTTGATGCCCATGGCCCATGTTAGCACCAAAGGCCATGCAGATATTCTCAGTCTTGGCTTCCACCTGAATTCATGTTGACATCTGTGGGTCATGGTGTCAACAGGGGCATGTTGATATGGGTGGCCTATGCTGCCACCTGAAGCCATGGTAATATCCATGGCCTGGTCTGACTCAGAGATTCATGATAGTCCTGTGTATGTAGTCTGGACTGTCTTCAGAAACAATGTGGAGGTCCCTGACCCATGCTCTCACTGACTGTAAAGAGCAAGGTACTTTCCTCCCCCCTTCTTTTCAGAGATATAAATGATTGCAGATGCATGGCTAAGAAAGAGGGATATGGAAGGCTTAGGTGACAATCCTACACCTTTTCCCCGACCCCTGCTCCAAAGTAACCACCTAAACAGGACCCTATCAAAGAGAATTCTAAAACTGTGTGCTAAGAATGTTGAAGTTAGCTCTCCATAGGTGAAAGGCTTCTGTTGGGTTGTGGGAGAGAAATGATTTATTTCTATTTAAGGAGAAGACCACTGAGAACTTGACCATGATCCAGTGAATATATTGATAAGACAAATAAGATTTTTTTTTAAATTTTTATTCTTATTGTTTTATTTGGGGGAGGGTAGAGAGGTCATCAGTGTAGGGGGCAGACATCGATAGACTGGGAAATGAGAATGATCAGTGTACGTGATGTGGAATTCCCAAAGAATCAATAAAAAAATGGTAAAAAAATTTACCTACATCTAATTCAATAAATGGAAATTATTCAAGTATCCAGTAAAAATAATGATGAGTTTTGTAAACTGTTTCCTAGATGTCTGGGAATACGTTATCCAAATGAATAGTGCAGCCAATTAATATGCTTTTTTTGAGAATCACATGCTTTAATTTCAGTAGTAAATAGTTTCTGGGATATCATTACCCGAACTGGGCAAATGTTTGTTAGATATTGTGTATCTTTGGCTTCTACCACCTAAATTTGAAAGGTCCTGAAAGCTACAGAAAGGGTTATCAATGAATGATTGACCTAGACCTCAAACATTAAAGGTTATCATAAATTTTATTTTTCTAAATTAATAACGCGTCCCTGAATTTGCTGGCATTGCCTTAAATCTACTCCTTTATTCTAACATATGCACGGGGGAGTTGAGATAAGATATTTAAATTCTTCATGCTCCACTGCTTTCAAATATAGGCTACCCCTTAATTGTTTTTTGTTTGTCTTCCAAATAGATTAAGTGAATTGCTCTTACAAAGTGCTTAGAACAGTGCCTTGTACTTAACAGTCAATAGGTTTGTCTCTTTTATTTACTATCCTGATGGTCAACCTTTGTTTGTAAGTCTTATTCATGAATTACTACTTGGTGACTTTGAAGAACTAATCATTAAATATTAACTATTAACTGTGTACTATATATTTTACTGAGTAATAGAGATACAGAAAAACATGTTAATTTTATTTTCAAAAGATGAATAATGGATTTTCATAATATAGATATATAGCAATAAACTAGCAGTAGTAAATGATAGGGAATCATAAGTAAATTAATCAGCATCTTTATAAAATTTAATTATATGACTAACTATGACTTGTATTATCTGGGTAAGTGAATCATATCAGAATGTGAATGTCATAATCATTCAGTATCTCAAAAATGCTAAGTTTAACGCAAAGTTTTGTGAAATGCCAATAAAAGTAGATTTTCACATCATCACAGCAAAACATGCAAGATCACCATCCAGTGTCCTTGTCATCTTTAACAAAATAGTACATGGTAAAAGAGTTTTACACATTTGAATCTTTTACTTCTTCCCTGACTCACAGGTATGCAAATCAGCACAACTATTAGATAATTATCAAAGGGCAGAAAAAAATCCCATAATTTATTTAGAAAGAGAAATATATGTTATATCACGATTCTATGTTGTACATGTTTTGTTCTTCTGAAACATTCATAAATATTGGCAGTGTTTTATGCAAAACAAGATGAAATATACTAACCAATTGCATTTTATTTAACGAGTGGTATTCAAAGCCTAGAAAAATAGGTGTCTCATGTTGTCTCTCATATGTGGATCCTACCTTTGAAAAGTTTAGTGTTCTTTAGAGTTGGAATGAAAGAACAAGGAAGAATGAAAGGTATTTAGGGAAAAAACAAATATGATATAAAAGTGGAGGGGGACATAATAGAAGAGTAAAACATTAAATGGGAGTGGGGATAAACGCCTAAAGAAGAGCTGGAGGTAGTGGGAAGTAGAGCCAAAGATAACCCTCTTGGAATCTTACTATTCTAGAAACTACATGTTTAACAAAAGGACTTGTAATATAAGTAATCTGCATGTGTTTATAATACTGCCATATAATACTGTCAGAAGTTACACATTTCTAAATAAAATTCTCAGTGGTAGTATATGATAACTACATTTGAGTTGTTGACTGGAGAGGGAGGGCACCCAGAGGCTTTCAAAACAATATAGGCTATTGCCATTGCTCATATGTAGTATGTAGTTTCTACTACCCCGCTTTAAGCTCCAGGCAACCATGCTACCAGCCCCACCCAGTTTCCCTTTGATCCATAGATGAAAGACTCACATGCATGTGCACACACACACACACACACACACACACACACACACACACACAAACACACTAAATTATATATGATATGCTTTAGCTCAATGGCCAGGCTCTTCTAAGATTTCCTCATGTATATTGCCTTTCTTTTTTTTTTTTTTCATGAAGTATTTTTTCAAGATATTTTCTTTATTTACATTTCAAATGCTATCCCAAAAGTTCCCTATACCCTCCCCACCCTACTCCCCTACCGACTCACTCCCACTTCTTGGCCCTGGCGTTCCCCTGTATTGGGGCATATAAAGTTTGCAATACCAAGGGGCCTCTCTTCCCAATGATGGCCAAATAGGCCATCTTCTGCTATATATGAAGCTAGAGTCATGAGCTCTGGGGGTTCTGGTTAGTTCGTATTGTTGTTCCTCTTTTAGGGTTGCAGACCCCTTCAGCTCCTGGGGTACTTTCTCTAGCTTCTCCATTAGGGTTGGTTTCTTTTTACTTCCATCTCAGCATCTATAAATCTTTCAACTTTAATTGCCCAGTTACCTTTAGTCCTGGCTCAGCACCCTAAATCTGCCCTCAGTTCAGTTGCTTTTCTAATCTCCCACCCACTACAGTAGGCCCAGTCCGGGAAGTGGCCAATGGTCATTCGCCCCCAGATCTCACATGGCTGGTGGCTCTCTCTCCCTCAGAAGCATGGCGGATCTTTTTCTCTCTTCTATGTCTGCTAGTCTGCCTGCAGGAATCTGGAAGTCCCACCTATTTTGCACAACCATTGGCAGCTAGCATCTTTATTGATTGATCAAGAACCAATTGAGGAGCAGGACCTTCCTGATGAAAGCATCAGAACTACTCTGTACACTCATAGTTATTCAGAATAACTAGATTGTAAACTCTATTTCTGAAGACACCACACACTTTGGATTCAGGAGAGAAAGTAAAGTAGAAAGATGAATTGTAAAGAATTGTCAAGAGTGGGAAGCAAGGCAACAAAATCTGGACATTTATTCAGTTTCCAGAACCAGAAAATAACATAATAAAAGGTTAAATGGCCCACATATTCTGTTACAAAATTTCAGACCTAGCTTCAATGCATCCGACATTAATTCTATAAAGACTCAAGTAAACAAAATATGTAATACGCTACAAGATCCTTCATATGACTACAAATGCCATTACATTCTTTTTTCCAGTGTTATATCAGGGATATTACAATATTTTCTGTATTAACTAATCTGTTGACATACATAAGTTGATGATTCATGTCTACTGCTGCAAATAATGGAGAAACAATATGGAACTACAGGTATCTACTTTAAAACACTTATTTAATTTCCTTGTAGGTCTTTCTACTTTTTTCCTTTATTTTATTAGATATTTTATTTATTTACATTTCAAATATTATCCTCGTTACTGGTTTACCCTCCAAAACCCCCCTATACCCTTCCCCCTCCCCTGCTCACCAACCCACCCACTCCTGCTTCCTGGCCCTGGCATTCCTATACACTGGGACATAGAGCCTTCATAGGACCAAGGCCCTCTCCTCTCATTGGCCACTCTCTGCTACATATGCAGCTGGAGTCATGAGTCCCACCATGTGTTTTCTTTGTTTTGTGGTTTAGTCCCTGGGAGCTCTGGGTTCATATTGTACCTCCTATGGGGCTGCAAGCTCCTTCAGCTCGTTCAGCTCGTTCAGCTCCTTCAGTCCTTTCTCTAGCTTCTCCATTCGGTGGGGAATTTACATATGGTTTTCATGAAGATTGTTCATATTTACAGTATACCGTGGTGTGACAGGGGTCCATTTCCTTCACAAAGGGTTCATATATGACATTCACAAACTTTTAAAATCTTAGATGACCAAGTCTATCTTTGTGTGCTTGTACTCAACTGTGGAGAACGTATGCTTGCTGAATTGCTAGATGCTTTTATATTGATCATTTATTCAACTTAAATAAAGTTTTATTCTATGCATTCTTTGTTAGTTTTTTTTGAAAATAGGAAACTCAATTTTAATTTGTACATTTAAAGTAGACTTTAATTCTATATGTGGTCTATGATACCTAAACATAGTATATAATTCCTGTTACAAACATCCCAATAAAGTTGCTTGACAAGTTGAAAAACTTGAAAGCATTCACAAGACACAGAGTTTCAAAAGAAACTCAACTCCTGAGAAGACATTCTCGCTACGCATATACCCCCGTGTTAGTTTGGTGTATAGATCCAAGTGCTCTCATTTAGTAGGATTTTATTATAGTGCTTTTAAAGATTGAATTCTGACCTAGCTAAGCCTTCTGCCAATGTTCCAATGTCCTAGTATATCCTTGTATTCAGTATGAATCTAGAGACAGGGAAACTAATTAGGAATTACAAAGAACTGAGCCAGAGTATCTCAGGGCTGGTCTACAGAATGATTACTAGGGGCTATAGCCAGTCTTACCCAGGCAAGGAACTACATAAGAGTTAGAAATCTCAGGGCAAGCTTAGCAAAGTATATAATTAGAATCTTCTACAGCCAGGTATGGCAGACTACATTACTTGTTAGTAAAAATTCCCCCCACACTATCACCTAGAATAATAGCTAAGTCACTGCCCTACACAAGAATTCACCATTATCTAGGAAGAAGGAAGTTTGTGACCTGAGGAGGAACCAGGGTAGATACTCAGAACTATAGCTAGTTGAGTTACACCAGTATACAAGTATTTACAATGGCTTGGGGGAAGGTGGATTATGGCAAGGGCACCTTGCCCTTAGAAGAAGCCCTTGCCCCTGGCTTCTAAGTTTAAGCTGACCTTAGGTGGAGTTGTTTTTGATCCCAGTTGATAACATTGAATTTTATCCCAGTTCTTCCATGTTTGCATTCCTGTTTTGTGAATCCAGTAACCCCTAGTAACCTCTTTGTATCTTGCAAGTGTGTCACCTAACTTTCCTATTTTTTTCTGTATAAAAAGTCTGATGCTCAATTTGACAAATTACATTCAGATACACACTCCCTTGTGTAGTGTCTTTTTGTCACCCCACTTTCACCAAACTCCTTCACCCATTTGCTCCAGAGAACCTGTTCCATGCAGACAGGGGATCTAAAGGGTCTGCAGCAAATCCCTATGCAATCCATTGTGCTTTGAGTCTTAACCATCTCATGTATTAAAGGAAGAAATGTTTTAAAATAGGTTTTAGAGATGTTAGTAGTTAAATGAAAGAAAAAATACCCTCATTCTTTGAGAAAATTAGAATGATAGCTAAGCCCTTATCTAAACTAACTAGAAGATGGAGAGAAAATATCCCAACAACAAATCACAAATAACAAAATTAGAAACAACAAGGGGATATAATGAAAGACCCCCAAAATGTTTCCCCCTGAAATGTACAGCCTTTGAATGCTCCCCAAGGCCTGTTTCCCAATCTCTGAGAATGCAGCCAGTGAGAAGCTCTTTGTTAGCAAGAAGACCTAGCCTGACTGTCTGTGTCAGAGACCCAGAGATAATTCCAAGATAGAGTTATTCCTATAATGCACTTAAAGACAATTTTCTT
>LR753349.1:769362-852771 GCA_902729485.2 Mus minutoides | reverse complement strand
AAGATAATGCTGAAAGGGACCCGATATAGCTGTCTTGTGGGAGGCTATACCAGTGCCTGGTAAACACAGAAGTGGATGCTCACAGTCAGCTATTAGTTGGAACACAGGACTCCCAAGGTAGGAGCTAGAGAAAGTACCCAAGGAGCGGAAGTGGTCTTCAACCCTCTAGGTGGAAGAATAACATGAACTAACTAGTTCCGCCTGCGCTCATGTCTCTAGCTGCATATATGGAAGGAGATGGCTGAGTTGGCCATCATTGGGAGGAGAGGCCCCTTGGTCATACAGACTCTATATGCCCCAGAACAGGGGAATGCCAGGGCCATTACGTGGGAGGGGGTGGGTAGGGGAGCAGGGCGCGGATGTGGGAGGGTAAGGGAAAATTTCTGAATAACATGTGAAATGTAAATGAAGAAAATATCTAATAAAGAGGGAAAAAATGTGGTAACTTAAAACCTTGCTAAGGTGCTTCAGACCAGGACAAAATGCCTACACACATAAGACAGCATGATAAACAATCCTAAAGTTTCTCTTTTCCTCACACTTCAAGTTTGTGACTCCAGGATCTATACAGCTCTCAAATGCTGTAGTCAGGACATAGTAGGGCCCTTGATCTATCAGCACACATTCAAGGCAGAATTCTCCATTTGTTTCTGTTCTTTCTATCCTTGCTATCATTTATCCTTATTGGTAACTTAGTCTGTATCTAAGTGATGTTCACTATTAGGTCTGTTTTTATTTTAAATTTTTACATAAGCTGTATTCTGCTCCTTTTGTTGGCTTCTCTTGTGAGTACATTTTAAAATGATTTAAAAAGTAAAATGTATCATTTCTAAGTTAAGAACATCCAGGTGCTTCTTTAATGAACATGAATACATGAACAAAAAAGTTTTAGAAAGCATTGTCATGTCATCAAATTCTGATAAATCTAACAAGATTCTAAGTTTTCTGAAGCACTGTAAAATCATCTGTCACAGATGGAAAAACCTTTCACTTTGTTAAATTGAGTGTTGATATCTTCACAGTTTAGTTTTTACCTCTACATATTGACTTGTACCTTATTCTGAGAAAAAATATGTTAATATCTGTAACAACATTCACAATTCCCAACACTAATTCTTTCCATACAAAAGAGGTTAATACATTATGTCTTCATTAGCTACAATACCTTCAGTTATATTCATTTGGTATATTAGTTCTATCTCAGAAATAATGCTACAAAACAAAGAATAAGAATATCCGAGTTTGATTTGTGTTACTGTGATAAAACATTGACCAAAAGCAGCTTAGGAAGGAAAATGTTTGTTGTAGCTTCACAATTTACATTCCAGTATAAAGGAAAGTCAGAACAGGAACTTAAGTAAAGGAGTTGGAGCTAACATCTAAAGTAGAACATATGAAGAAAGCCATGCCGCCTACTGGCTTATTCCTGATCCATGGCTTTCTCAGCCTTCATTTTCTTGCCATCTAGGACTACCAGCCCAAGAGTGGGCTAGGACTTCTTACATCAATCATTAAGATAATGTCCTCATAGACTTGAATATGTGAAAATATGATGAAAGCTATTATTCAATTTAGGCTCACTTTTCCAGGGTAATGCCAGTTTGTGTCAAGTCTGACAAAACCTCAGCGGCACAGTAGGTAAGTGGAGAAAACTCCATGTATAGCCATACAGTTGCTTCTAGCATAGGGATTGAAACTCTTTATATGTAAATATTAGACATCTTTGATTTGGAAGGGGGTCATTCAACCAAAGGGAATGAGATAAGATAGGAGTTTTGTAAGCCATAATGCTTGAGTATGAAAATTTGAGGTTGGTTATGATGGCAAATAGGCCTAACAACTTTGGTTATTTCTATGGTTCATATTGCAGATGACCCACACAATGCCTTTGCTTTCTAGAACATCATTTCAATTCAATCACAATTAGGCTCCTGTTGTATTATTCAACATTGAGTAATGGCTATCAGAGGTAAATAAAACTTCATCCCTTTCTTGAATTCCTTTTTTTTTTTTTTTTTTTTTTTTTTTTTTTTTNTAAAGAGACACCCTACTCCAAGGATTTTTGGTTATTACTAGGTATTCAGCATTAAGAAAGCCATATATTCTTTTCCTATGTTATTCAATTCCTTGTCTGAAATAAGAATAATAATGTATCATTTACAGGATTGTTGGAAAAATTTAGTGGGGTAAAACTGGTAAAAGTTGAAATGCATTGTCTGAATGAACATGTTACCAGTTAGAATGACAATGATAATGCGTTTAAAATTTCTGAAACCTGGTGGGTATCTGTAATTATCTGTTGTAAGCAGTTACTATTGACATACATGAAGGTTGTAGCTTGTCCAGCCCTGAGAGGATTTCACTGCCTGCAAGAATGCTATAACTAGAGACAAAGTTTGGAGCTAAGACGAAAGGATCAACTATCCAGAGACTACCCTACCTGGGGATCCATACCATAATCAGTCACCAAATCCAGACACTATTGCATATGACAGCAAGAGTTTGCTGAAGGGACCCTGATATAACTGTCTCGTATGAGGCTATGCCAGTGCCTGGCAAATACAGAAGTGAATGCTCACAGTCATTTATAGGATGGAACACAGGGCCCCCAATGGAGAAGCTAGAGAAAGCATCCAAGGAGCTGTAGGGGTCTGCCATCCTATAGGTAGAACAACAATATGAACTAACCAGTACCCCCCAGAGCTCATGTCTCTAGCTGCATATGTAGCAGAAGATGGCCTAGTCTGCCATCATTGGGAAAAGAGGCCTCTTGGTATTGCAAACTTTATATGCCCCAATACAGGGGAATGCCTGGGCCAAGAAGTGGAAGTGGGTGGGTAGGGGAGAAGGTCAGGGGGAGGCTATAGGGAACTTTTGGGATAACATTTGAAATGTAAAATAAGAAAATATCTAATAAAATAAAATTAAAAAGAGATAATAATAAAAAATGCCATAATTAGCTATCCTACTGGTGTCCCTGTTCCTCTTTCTTCCCAGTTTCACAATAACTCATTCTCTTTCAGATAATAGGGACTGTGAGTCTAATAGTCCAATATGTATGCTAGAATATTCTGAGGAATATGTTAAAAAGTGTACCTTTGTTCACAACACAAATATTTTCACTTAATAATTCCAAGAGTTGTGTTTGCAAGACTATGAAGTTAAACTAAGTATTTTTGTCAGTACTGATGCAAGTGATTTAGACACTGTTTGGAGATAGTATGGACTAGAAGCTCTCAAATTACCTTTTTGGAGTATGGTGGCTTTCTGGATTGTTTTTTCATGTCTGTCCAAGCTCCTCCCAAACCAACTGTCATATCCATGAGAAGAAATGTCTGGGAAAAATTCCCATGCAGTCAGCCAGGATACATAGGAAGGATTAATAGATACCAAGGGGAGAAAAGATTTGAGGAGGGCAAGAACAGGCCCTTTCCGAATAGATCCATGTGCTTGTCCCTGGCACAGTGGGTATCCAGAGGGTGACAGTGCTTCTCCCACTCAGTGAGTTGGAGAAGAGGCCAGGGCGCAGCTGGAGATTGGTATTCAGTGGCAAGAGCCTTGGCAGAGCTTAATGAACAAAAATGTGGTAACTTAAAACCTTGCTAATTCAGTCTAATTGGGGGCCTGAATAATTTTTTTAATTAAAATATTTTTAATTAAAAAATGATAGAATATTTGAAAGGCAATTTTATTACAGTCAAGGAGCTACAGCAACCCAAACCAGACTAACAACGTGTTGCCAAGTAGAGGGCCTCTGGGAGCTAGTGTAATGAATTGAGAATTATTTGTCATCAGGAATTTGTATGTAAATGGATTTGTATGTAAATGCATGCTTCAAAAGTGCTTGAAAACAGTTTGTTCTTCTAAGGGGGATAAATATGCCCCTGGTGATCATGTTTGTATCATTTTACTCACAATGCCTTCACCCAACTCCTCCATCAAATACCACATCTAGCTTAAAATTTTGGTAGAATTCACCTAACCTTATTTATACAGTTCTTGGATTAATAATTTTCACCTGGAGATTAAACATGTCACACATATATTTTGAGTCAAGCAAAAGAAAATGTGAACTGAAAGAAAACTCAGAGATCATAAGCGTAACACTGTCATTTTACAAATAAACAGACTAAGATTTATAGTAAGGTTCTACTTAAAAAGATTTATAGGATACAGGCAGAACCAAAACAAGATTCTAGATCAAGTGCATCCTGGCACATCCTGGATCCTGCTGCATCAACTATACTGTCTTCTGATGAATATTGCTTACTAAAACGTGTACTGACATCCATAAGGCTTAAGACGCAGACTAAAATTTTGATCTTAAAACTCATATAATAATATTGCTAATAAGAGACTACGTATGGCCAAAACTTAGAGAAATAGAAAGTTATGATATATATAGATGACTGATTATTTCAGTGATCTGTAGGACCTAAAAATACTCAAAGTTACAAAAATATAATAATACAAACCATTGGTGATTGTGGGCACTAATTGGCAAGAGAGGTTGTAGATGTTGACAAGTATGGGGAATTGACATGCTACTTGTAAAGCTCAAGGTATAGCTAACAGGGATTTGTTTCAGTGATTTATTGCATAAAATATTGAATATGGTTCTTATTACTATTGTGATTTGGGTATGAACAGCCCCCTAAACTCATATGTTTGAACTCTCAGTCCCTAACAGGCAATGCTCAGAATATCATAGAATATTGAATATGGTTTTTATTACTATTGTGATTTGGGTATGAAAAGACCCCTCAAACTCATGTTTGAACTCTCAGTCCCCAACAGGTAATGCTGTTTAAGGACCCTGCTGGAGGAAATGGGTCCCATAGGGAACACATCAAGCCTAGGTCTCAAATTCTTTGTTTCCTGGTCAATGTCATATACTAATCTGTTGTCTCATTCTCTCACAGCTCTACTCATGAGTACTTCTGCTGCTAAGCTTTCTTTCCCATGATATAGTGTACTTCCTTAAACAATGAACCAAAAACTCAGTGGGCCTCAGCCCTAGATAAACAACTAAATACAGTCAACTAAGAAATGCTGGGAGTGGAAGATATACATACATGTAATGATCAGAATATAGATTTAACAGGTTGAATTTATGTTTATGTATACACACACACACACACACACACACACACACACACACACACACAAACCACTACAACCATCACTACCACTACCACTACCACCATCACCACCACCACCAACTCCATCACCACCACCACCAGCAGCTACAACAACAAAGAAAAAGAAGCCATACATTTGAAAGAAAGCAGAGAAGGGGGACAAATGAGAAAAATTACAGAGACAAACTGGAAGGGGAAATGATATATGATAATATAAAAACATTAAATATTTTATGGATGTAAGTAAAGAAATATCATCCTGAGTGAGGTAACTCAGATGCATGGTGTGTAGTCACTAATAAGTGGGTGTTAGCAACAACAACAACAACAAAACAACAAAAACAATAACAAAACAAAAAAAAAACCAAAAAGAACAAACAAACAACCACAACATCAAAACATACAGAATACCCAAGATACAGTCCACAGAAATCCTCATAAAGCTCAACAAGCTGAAGTAGCCAAGAGAGGATGTCTCTGTCCCACTTGGGAGAGAGAAGAAAGCAATCACATGTGGGGAGGAAGAGAGGAACCAGGGAGGGAAAGTAGACTGGGTTGGGGAGGAGTGGATGGGAGAGGGTATTGGGTGAGGGAAAAGGACCGAAGCCCTGAGGACCAGCAGAAAGAATGGAAACAGGAAACCTCAGGAAATAGGAGTTTGGGGGACCACCCCAAGAATGCACTAGAGACCTGGGGGTGAGAGACTTCCAGGGCTCAAAGGGAGGGACCTTAGATGAAATGCCCAACAGTAGAGAGAGGGAACTTATAGAGTCCACCTCCAGAAGGAAGTCAGGACATCAAGTGAGGGATGGGGTTGCCATCCCAGTCACAACTCTGACCCATAACTGTTCCTGTCTAAAAGAACTACAGGGATGGAAATGGAGAGGAGTCTGAGGAAAAAAGGGTCCAGTGACTGGCCCTAAGTGGGATCCAGCTCAAGGTGAGGTTCCAAGGACTGACACAGAGGCTATGGAGCACTCACAAAAAGGGACCTATCATGACTGCTCTCCAAAAGACCCAACAAACAGCTGAAAGAGTCAGATGCAGATATTTGCACCTAACCAATGGACAGAAGCAGCTGACCCCTGTTGTTGAATAGGGAAGGTTGAAAGAAGCTAAGGAGAAGGGCGATTCTGTAGGAGGACATGCATTCTCAATTAACTTGAACCCCTGAGATCTCTCAAACACTGGACCACCAAACAGACAGCATATACCAGCTGATATGAGCCACTGTACACACATAGATTAGAGGACTTCCTGGTCTGTGTTCATTCAGAGATGATGAACCTAACCCACCAGAGACTGGAGGCTCCAGGGAGTTTAGAGGTCAGGTGGGGTGGAGGGTGGGCTGCATTCATGTGGAGATGGGATGGGTAGGGGAGGAGGTTTGGTATGTGGAGCACTTGGAGGTTGGATTGAAGGGGGAATCGAATATGGAGTATAAAAAATAAATTAAAAATAAAATAAAATTAAAAAACATTAAATATTTTATAAACAAAATTCTTCAAGTTGCTTTCCTCAAATATTTTAACAAATTAATTAAGAGTGAAGTAGAGCAAATAAAAAGAACACTATAACAATGTTGTTTAGGCTTTAAATTATTATATGACAAAATTCAATGAACATGTATGGTGGCAGTTTAATTCAATTATTGTACAGTGTATACAAGAGATACATTATACTGAATAAATTGCATACTTAATGTTTTAGTTAAAATAAAGTAAAAATTCAGAAAAAGAAGTGAGAGGGAGAGAGAGAGAGAGAGAGAGAGAGAGACTGTGTGTCTCTATTACCCTGTGACAGCACAGTTAGAAGTTGCCACTGTGAATTAGAGCATGCATCTCTGTGACATTGATTTTATTAGCATCTTGATCTTAGACTTCTCATTGAGTCTAAAAGTAATGTTCTGCTACGTATGTTACCTGCCTAAAGCTGTTATAGCAACTCATACTAATGGAATAAAACCACTGTCTTCTAACACTTTAAATTTCACATCATCTCTATGTTTATCAACATATTTTTCAGGATGGTTCATACTTCCCTATTTTTGGTCTAGTCTCTTCTTCACAAAGATTCTGTTATTCAAAACTGTAAGAAACATACTGTATTTTTCTTCTTAAGTTGCATGAACTTCAAACCCATTGTATTTAGAATTAGTTATAAACAGCATATCACAAACCTTTAAAATTTGAACTTTTCTTATTCTATCATCTTTTAATCCTAGTTTCCATCTCACACACAGTATGTCTGTTACATAGGTTTCTTGTTTTTACTCAAATTCATACTTATTTTGTGGTTATTCCTTCTTTCTTTCTTTCTTTCTTTCTTTCTTTCTTTCTTTCTTTCTCTCTCTCTCTTCTCTTTCTTTTCCTTCCTTCCTTCCTTCCTTCCTTCCTTCCTTCCTTCCTTCCTTCCCCTACCCTTCCCTTCCCTTCCCTTCCTTCCCCTCCCTCCTTCCTCCCTCTCCAAACCTCCCTTTCTTTCTTTCTTTCTTTCTTTCTTTCTTTCTTTCTTTCTTTCTTTCTTTCATTCTTTCTTTCTTTCTTTCTTTTTCTCTCTCTTTCTTTCTTTCTCTCTCTCTTTCTTTTCCTTCCTTTCTTACTTCCTTCCTTCCTTCCTTCCTTCCTTCCTTCCTTCCTTCCTTCCTTCCTTCCTTCCTTCCTTCCTTCCCCTCCCTCCTTCCTTCCTCTCTCTCCAAACCTCCCTCTTTGTTTTTTCTTTCTCTCTCTCTCTCTCTCTCTCTCTCTCTCTCTCTCTCTCTCTCTCTCTCTCTCTCTCTCCCTTTCTTTCACTGATATCTTTGTTTGGATAGCTTTGTATTTGTCCAAATGCCATTTCTTTAGAGTGTCTTCTCTGAACATAGCTCATAGTTCAGTATCACATTTCTTTTAAAAAATTTTCTTCTAGATATTTTGATGACTTAAATTGATCTAAGCAACCTTATTTATGTATTTTATTCTCTGTCCTATTAAAATTGAAATTATTTATGAACAGATATCTTATCTGTTTCATTTTATGTTGTGTCTCTATAACTAGAAAAATGCTTAGCCTAGATTAGGTACCTCATCAATAGCACTGAGCAAATGATTACAAATAATTGCATGTAAGTATATTTTATAAAGTAAAAGAGTATCATCAAATATTCAGGACATAAAGAAGCCTCATTATGACACATAAGGTTACTCAACATTGGAGATGATTTAATGGAAATCTTAAACCCAAAGTGAAAAACCAGTGTTTTTGGTTGGAAGAAAAAAATTAACCTAATAAACCTTCTCTGTATGCCTTAGTTTTCAATTACATCTTTTTGATGTTATATTATACTATTGAAAGTATTTTCTAGGAACTTATAGATTCAAATATATTATCAAAATTGGAATTAATCAGCATGCAAAATTATTTTAAAATGTTAATTTACAACACAAAATTGAATACCCCATTTCTAAAAGAGACCAATCCACAGTGGTATTCTTTGCTGTCAATAATAGCTGTCTTATTTTCTGAGTCAGTATAATCAGCATGATGACTTTATTAGCAGAGCTACACATTTAAGTTGTTTCTGTTTATTCTATCTATCACAGGATGGATACAGTTCAAATGGCAACCTATCAATGGCATTTCTATGACATAGCTACAAAGATTAGTTTTATAAAATTGCAAATGGAAAACTTATATCTCTCCAAACAAACTCCACCTAAATACAGCCTTCAAGGAAACATGGTTGTTACTTCCAGTCATTTCCATTTTTTATAAGTCAAGAATCTCAATGTGTGTACATGTGGGGGTGGGGGTCAGTGAACCTTCCTTATGTTATTCTAAAATATATGAAGACTAAGACTTGTTGATATAACTGACTATGCCAGTAACTTATGCTAGGAATGGGTTAAGCTTCCCCAGGACTGATTTCATTCTCAGTATTTTCTATGAGCTAAGCAACTTATTGTCCATATTGAAAGTGGTGCCAAAGAGGTTTAAGTTTCTCTGCTCTTACTTTTACCCCTTTCTTGATGTCCTACTTCACCTCACATCCTCCCAATCTCAACATCTTACTCCTGATCTTTTATATTTAGCCTTGTGCATTTATTCATATCTCTTAGTTTCTTACATCCCTAACTTCTTTGGAGAAAATATGTCTTTCTGTTTTATTTATTGAATGTTCTATTAGATGTGCTGAATTATGTTAATATTGTCAGTTCAATCTATGTAAATATTAATGTAGAGGACTATGCTGTCTATTTGGAATCATTTTCTTCTGGGAGGATGGGGAATTAGAGCATTTTTAAAAATTTATTTAAAATAATATGGGGGTGTGTCATTTTGTTTTGTTTTGTTTTTTCATTTTATTTGCTTATTTCTGTATATTTCAAATGTTATTCCCCTTTCCAGTTTCCTTTTCACAATCCCCCTATCCCCTTGCCCATCCCCCTGCCTCTATGAGGGTACTCCCCTACCTACCCACCCACTCCTGCCTCAGCATCCCTGGGTCATTGAGTCTTCATAGGACCAAGGAGCTCCCCTCCCAGTGATTTCAGATAAGGGCATCCTCTGCTACATATCCAGCTGTAGACATATACTCTTTGGTTGATAGTTTAGTCCCTGGGAGCTTTGGGGGATCTGATTGGTTGATATTGTTGTTCTCAAACTTTGAGGAAATTACTAGATATCATTTCATAAGTAGTTTTGGGGAAGGGTATAGAATTTGCATTCAAGTGGGGAAATCTATCAAAGTGGATATAATCTTAGCCATAAACACTGGAGATTAGATTTGTACACTGTATGTATTATATATATCATAATCATTGTATTATGTGTATGAATGGTTTCCTGCATGTATTCATCTGTATAATGTGCATGTCTTGTACCTGTGGAAGCCAAAAAAGGCCATTAGATAATCTAGAAGTGGAGTCATAGAGAGTTGTGAGTCATCATGTGATATTAGGAATCAAACCCAGTTCCCTTAACCATTAAGTCGACTTTCTAGCCTTTTATATCAGATATTTTATTTTAAAACTTATTGACTATCAAAAAAATGATGGAAATGTAATGAAACTGTGGAAATATCATCCATTGGTATTGGACAAAAATTCAAATTTTAATTTGAACTCTCTTATTAGTCAATCTATATATTCTTTGGTATATAAATCCCACAATCTCCATTTTGTAATTAAAATGTTAAAAATGTTTTTGCATTTATTTATCTACTCACTTATTTTTATGTATGTAGATGTACTTACATGCATGTACCAAGACATGCATGGGAAGTCCGAAGACACATGGAAGTTTGTTGCTCCCACCATTTAGGTCCTGAGAGTTGAACTCAACTCAAGAACTTAGGTACCTGTCTCTTGGAACCTTAAAATTACCTTGACATCTCAAAATTATTCAAAAGTGGCACCATAGTCTTCTACCTTAATATTCATGTAAGATGAACTAACAATATTGATATAATTCTTGGGAGAGATCCCCAAGAATGTTCCCTCATCCATGTTAGCATGTCTATTATTGTTATACTTTTTAATGACTTATTTATACAGTCATATTGTTGAGGTATTGGGTTTTATCCTTCCATATCACTTCTGGAAGTCACAATTTTAGAGTAGACTACTGTCTTAGGATTTCTATTGTTTTTATCAGATATATTCTTCATTTACATTTCAAATCCCCTTTCCTACCTTCCTCTCTAAAAACTCCTATATCTTCCCCTTCTCCCTGCTTCCCAACCAACCCACTCCTGCTTCCTGGCTCTGACATTCCCCTATCCTGGGCCATAGAATCTTTGCAAGACCAAGGGCCTCTCCTCTTAGAGTTTGTATTGCTGTGGAGAGGTACCATGACCACAGCAATACTTATAAAGGCAAAACACTTAACTGGGGATAGTTTACAGCTTCAGAGGTTTAGTCCATTATCATCATTGTGGGGAACATGGTACTGAAGAGGCTAAGGAGAGTACTGCCTCTGAATCTGAAGGCAACAGGAAGAGAGTAACAATGGGCTTGGTTTGAGCATTTGGAACTTCAAAACTCACACCTAGGGACATATTTCCTACAAGACCACAACTACTCCAACAAGGCCACACCTTCTAATAATACCACCCACTATGAGCTTATAGGGGCCATTTTTATTGGGAGTCTTTTAAAGAGAATAAATAAACCCCTTAAAGAAATAATGGCATGTCTGTACTCCAGATAGATCAGCCATGTAGCTGGATAAAAATTCCCCTCCAATGAAACAAATAGCTTTTTTAAAAATTTGGTGTCAATTTTTACCAAAATTTATTAAATGAACTATGCATCTATTTTTATGTATGAATCTTCTGTTTGCTGATTTAATATAAAGTCCTGACTTCATCATTTGAACATTTATAGTTATTGTTTCTGAACTCCAAGAGGCTCAGATCATATTATATGTTGACAGAATTCTATCAAGTCAATTATCTGACCATATACTGGGAAAGGGGATAACATTTGAAATGTAAATAAAGAAAATATCTAATAAAAATCATGGCATATATGCATATTGTCTATATGGTTGTATAGCTTTCTGGTCCCCAGTTCAGATTTTCATCCTAAAATGGGATGAAGAGTAATGATTTTATAGGACAAATGTGATAAATAAAATAGTTTACATATAAAGTTGTTAATAGAATTATAAATAAATCTTAATATGATTTATAATAATAATAGTGATTTCTTCTTTACTGGTAAATATTAAACTTTATTGAATACTATTTTATATTTAATATTCTTTACCTCACAAGTGAAGATAACTGTAGAAAGGGAATTTAAAAAACACAAACTTTTGTTTGAGAATTTTATCTAACATGAGAAAGATGCCTTGACCAATTTTAAAATACCTGAAAAAATGCATGTAGAGAAAAGTTCATTTACATGGCAGAATATTTAAAATGTTGCTGTGATCTGAAGAAAAGAGGAACATGAGGATAATTAAAATAGAGTTTAGAATCAATTAGTGAATTGCTTGATTTGCTTCAGGGTCACTGCCAGAGGAAACTAACTTCTAAATTAAAATTGAATGTGGTAATAATTAACACTGGTAACTAAAATGAAAACATATTTAATAAAGTAATCAAGTAGATACCCTAAAGGCCATACCTTTATGTTATATACTTTAGTGTATTTGACTAATTCAGTGTCATTAGAAGGCCAAAAATGTGTTTTGTTTTTATAATTTCCATATTTCTTAATTTCTAATTTTTCTCAATAAGTTAACCTACAATAAAAAGTTTCTAGAGGCAAAAGTCATTCTGTGAGTAACTCTGTTTTTTTTTTGTTGTTGTTGTTTGTTTTTTGTTTTTTTTGTTTGTTTGTTTTTGTGTGTTTGGTTTTTCGGGGCAGGGTTTCTCTGTGTAGCCCTGGCTGTTCTGGAAACTCACTCTGTAGACCAGGCTGGCCTTGAACTCAGAAATCTGCCTGCCTCTGTCTCCCAAGTTCTGGTATTAAAGGTGTGCCACCACTGCCTGGCGTCCATGAGTAACTCTTAAGAGAGGTATTCAAATGTATGAGAATACTTTTAGCCAGAAGAGGATACTGTGTAGAAATAGAAATGTAAACATGTACTAATGTAAATGATGCTCAAGTACAGAAATCTAGAAAAAAGGCAATTTGTTTGTCTACATCACAATGAGGGTAAAAACCAGTAAGTACCAGGGAAGTTTCAAAGAGACATATGCCTGAGAAAATCCTGGAGGAAATAACACACAAAACAACAGCAACAACAACAACAACAACAACAACAACAACAACAACAACCATCAGGATTAGAATTTGTGTCAAAGCATAAATAGGATTTTGAGTTCCTTCAAATATTTTTTTGTTTTTAGTATTCTGTTTTTTTTTTCTGATTTTTTATTAGATATTTTCTTCATTTACATTTCAAATGCTTTCCCAAAAGTCCCCTATACCCTCCCTCACCCCCGCCCTGCTCCCCTACCCACCCACTCCCACATCTTGGCCCTGGCATTCCCCTGTATTGGGGCTTACAAAGTTTGTAAGACCAAGAGGCCTCTCTTCCCAATGATGGCCGACTAGGCCATCTTCTGCTACATATGCAACTAGAGACATGAGCTCTGGGGGTACTGATTAGTTCATATTGTTGTTTGACCTATAGGGTTGCAGACCCCTTCAGCTCCTTGCATACTTTCTCTTGCTCCTCCAATGGGAACCCTGTGTTCTATCCAATATCTGACTGTGAACATCCACTTCTGTGTTTGTCATGTCAAATATTTTTTAACTGTTCTAACAATAACTACTTTTGCCTTCCTATTTATGTACTAAGAAGCATTTCAGAATTTCTAGGAAGAAGAATTTTGTCAAAGGATGAAGAATGGCTAGTCATAGATCTAATGATCTAGACTTTTGTTATATACCTTTTGAATAGCTGTCAAGAATTCTGGCATGTCAGTCTCCTTCCTTGTCCTTTCAATAATTTTCCTCAGAATAGGTATTTATAAAGTACAGATCTATTTGTCACTTAGCACAAGAAAGTCTGATGATGTATTTGAAATATACCCATGACTCAGTTATCATGATTAGAAAATGGAACCTTCCTTGGCTTACACAGGAACAGGATAGTGTAAAGTATGGAAAATGGACTACACATGCTCATTCCTTGTTTCCTTCATTTCTGACAGTATGCAGCTTGCCAATGCTCTCAAGTTTTCTACTCATTCATATTAAATTCCATAATCCAGATACAAATCACTTCCTTCCTTTTTCCTGGGATCCAGATGCTGTTTACAAGACAGAAAATGTGTGCTGGGCTCTCTATAGTTTGCCATCATCTGCATTTGCATATAGACATAAAAATGTAAAACTTTACATATGTTTTTTTAAGTTTTATACTATATTGTGAACCCTTGCAGGTCAAAATATTTCTGCTTAAGCAATATATTCGTGGACCATTATCAGTCTAGACAACAAACTAAAATTTAATGTGCCACTGGACTAAACCCTGACAAATGTACATACTCTGCTACTGTATGTCTGGTTCTCAGCATGTGAAAATGAAACCAGTTAGTGGAAACAGTGTTTGTTATGCTAAATTAAACTTCTTGAGAGCTCTGAGAATTGAAAAGTTTTAAGCTCCATTTAAAATCCAGGGTAGGTTACATAGGCAATATCTCCAAACTCTATATGATCAATTCATTTCATGAGAGCTCAGTCTTAGACATGGGTATGGTTTCAAATTTCCCACAAAGTATAAATGAAGATTTGATTGTACATGGACAACACATTTGTTTCAATAGAAAAAAATTAATCTTATGTCATGAAAGAAGCTGATTAATGATGCTGTCACCCTATATTCTAGGAAAGCCAGCATTGCATAAAAACTAGCATTTAATTAACCATTTTAAGTTTTCATGAAAAATTTCAGGAAATTAACCGACAGTAGAAATTAATGGGTCACTGTCTAAGAGACTACATTCATAGTAATATTGGAGAAGATTGCAGAATGCTGTTTAATTAAAACAATTGATATTGACATTCACATTGTCATTTAAATACATAAAAATAATCTATAAATCAAGTGTGTGCTTTCTGGTAAGCAGTAAAGAATTAATTGCTCTATTATTAAGGACTTTACTGATAATAAAACATCAGTTTTCTTTTTTTAACCATAATTTAAAGTGGTTATTCTAAATTTAATATTGAAGAAGTGTGTTGTGATTTAATAACATGTTGCCTTTTTTATAAGTTGACAAATCATGAATTAAAGCCATATTATTTTTATTGGAAAAGAAGCATAATTTTGACAGCAACTTGATGATCTTACAATATAATAACGCTTGTTTTAAGTATATTCTTCTTTTAATTTTATTTAAATTATATATATATATATGTATATATATTACATTTAAACACCATATCTCTATTGTATCATGTCTTTTTTGAGACATCAACTCACAATATAAACATCCTCATTCTACTAATACAAACCTGCTGAGACACAGGAACAAGAATAACTCATTGATAGCATATTCTCAGCTAAGCTACAAAGAAATTCCTGGTTCGGTGGCTCATAATTTAAAACATCCCATCCTTAAAAGAACACAGATAAAGTGTCTATGTTAATATTATGTAATAAATCTCTTGGTTTCTTAAAATAATGATAGTTAATACTGTGTGATCTCTCTTTTGTATCCGATTTGTATTGGTCCTCAGTCTCAAAAAAAAAAAAAAAAAAAAAAAAAAAAAAAAAAAAAAAAAAAAAAAAAAAAAAAAAAAAAAAAAAAAAAAAAAAAAAAAAAAAAAAAAAAAAAAAAAAAAAAGAAAAAGTTTTGCTAATATAAATTATAATCCATGCAGTAAAATAATGTATATACTCTACCTCAATGAACAATTTAAGAAGTAAAGAATAGAGAATAGAAAGTAAATCCTCAGTAGAATTAAAAGCAATTCATGTGTAATGAATGATACAAAGAAAAATTATCACTGGCAAATGCCACAACTCTTAGTCAAGTATCACTAATATATGATAAAATTGCTTACAATTCTATTGTCAGCAATAGGTAATTTTTTGTGACTTCAATGGACCCTTCTAGAAGGTGCATAGTAATCACAGAAGATAAATATAAACTTTTGTTATGTTTCTTTTTAAAAATATATTTTAATTGAAGTCAAATTGTATAATTTCCCCCTTTTCTCCCTCCAGACCCCTCTCAGCCATCCTTTTTCAAAACCCTTCCAAGTTCCTCCTACTCTTAATTCCATACCCCTTCTTTCTTCGATTATTGATGTTACATACATGTATATGCACCATTTTATATAAATATGATTTGTAAAACTGTAACGTTTGTGAGTTTATGATTTCAGTAAAAGGGTTTATCCCTGCGAGTGTCTAAATCTCATTCTCCCAGATGTCATTAGTTGCCTGCAGTTCTTTGTCTATGGGTTGAACCCCCTAAAATTTTCCCTTTCACATTAATATGTTCATTGCTATTGCCATCACTAGGGTTCACTCAAGAGGACAGAAATCATTCCTGGTACTGGAAACTGGGCTAAGCTCCCCTGACTAGTAAGGTCATGAACCTTAGAAAAGAATCTACTACCTCCACTTTGCTACTCCAGCATCAGCATTAATTAATCACTGCATTTTAAATCTTATTTTTATACCACAGGTGAGTTTAGCTACCACTCCTCATCAAAAAAAAAAAAAAAAAAAAAAAAAAAAAAAAAAAAAAAAAAAAAAAAAAAAAAAAAAAAAAAAAAAAAAAAAAAAAAAAAAAAAAAAAAAAAAAAAAAAAAAAAAAAAAAAAAACTCTCTCTACAGCAAATGGAGAAAAAACCACAACTGGACAGAATGTAGAAGTCACTAGATCATGGGAATGTATGCCTCAATAAATGTATCTGCATTGTGACTACCAAATCTAAGGCTTCGTGAACACTATGAGAGAAAGGGATTATAATAGCCAGAATACCAGGAAGTCTGCAGTGAAACAGTTTCTCTAAGGAATAGCTGCATTAACAAAATGAGAAATAGAAAATTGGCATTGCACAAACTTGACAGATACTATTACAGGCAAATGTTAAAGATTAACTAAACTAACAACTAGATAATAACAATAACATATACACTAAAAATTGAAATGTACATTATTTCTGGTATTTTAAAATAAATTGACAAACTGAACTCCATCTCTAGGAACCATTGTATAAAATGAAAATGTCTAGCATTTATTCCTTTAATTTCTTGAGATCATAAAAGAAGAAATAGTTGGGGATTAGCCTGGATTTAAGGAGAGTAAAGAGATATGATTAGTAGAAATTGTAATAAAGATTATTAGAGGATATAGTAATACTTGTACAATTTTTGTGTAATAATACCAGGATAATTCTAAAATTAGAAGTGAAAAAACAACAGATATATTTTCTAGTACACATTTATTGCCTCTTTTACCTATTTTTAATTAGACATGTTTTATTTACATTTGAAATGTTATCCCCTTTCCCACTTTCTCTAGCTCCCAGAAATAACCTATCACATCCTCCCTCCCCCTGCTTCTATGAGGGTATTCCTCTAGCCACGTACCCACTCCCACCTCCTCGCCCTCCATCTCCCTATACTGGGGCATTTATTGAGCCTTCATAGTACCAAGGACATCTCCTCCCAATGATGTATGACAAGACCATCCTCTGCTACATATGTAGCTGGAGCTATGTGTACTCCTTGGTTGATAGCTTAGGTCCTGGGAGCTCCGGGGTGTTTGGTTGGTCGATATTGTTGTTCTTCTTATGAGGTTGCAAACCCCTTCAACTCCTTCAGCCCTTTCTCTAACTACTCTATTGGGGCCTATGCTCAGTCTAATGGTTGGCTGTGAGTATCCACTTCTGAATTTGTAAGTCTCTGTCAGGGTCTCTCAGGAGTCAGCCATATCAGGCTTCTTTCAGCATGAACTTCTTAGCATCCACAATAGTGTCTGCATTTGGTAACTGTATATGGGATAAATCCAGAGGTAAGGCAGTCTCTGGCTGACCTTGTTTTTTTTTTTTTTTTAAGTCTCTGCTCAAAACTTTATCTCCATATTTGCTCCTGTGAGTATTTTGCTCTCCTTCGAAGAAGGACCAAAGCACCCATAGTTTGACCTTCCTTCTTAGTGATGTGTGAATTATATCCTGGTTATTTAGAATTTTTGGGCTAATATTCACTTATCAGTGAGTGTATACCATGTGTGTTCTTTTGCAATTGTTTTACCTCAGTCTGGATGATATTTTCTAGTTCTATCCATTTGCCTAAGAATTCATGCATTCATCATTTTTAATAGCTTAGTATTACACCATTGTGTAAATGTACCACATTTTCTGCTGAGGGATATCTGGGTTCTTTTCAGCTCCTGGCTATTATAAATACCACTCTTGTGAACATAGTGGAGAATGTGTCCTTATTACATGTTGGAGTATCTTCTGGGTATATTCCCAGGAATGGTATAACTGGATACTCAGGTAGTACTATGTCCAAATTTTTGAGGAACCACCAATCTGATTTCCTGAGTGGTTGTACCAGCTTGAAATCCCACCAGCAATGGAGGAGTGTTCCTCTTTCTCCACATCCTCACCAGCAACTGTTGTTACTTGAATTTTTGATCTTAGCCATTCTGATTGGTGTGAGGTGGAATTTCAGTGTTGTTTTGATTTGTATTTTTCTGATGATTAAGGATGTTGTACATTTCTTTGGGTGCTTCTCAGCCATTCTATATTCTTCAAGTTGAGAATCCTTTGTTTAGCTCTGTACCCCATTTTTAATGGGGTTATTTGGTTCTCTGGATTTTAGCCTATTGATTTTTTTTATATATTCGATATTAGCCATCTATCAGATGTAGGATTGATAAAGATATTTTCCCAATCTATTGATTTCCTTTTTGTCCTAGTAACAGTGACCTTTGCCTTACAGAAGCTTTGAAATTTTATGAGGTCTCATTTGTCAATTCTTGATCTTAGTGCATAATCCATTGGTGTTCTGTTCAGGAAATTTTCCTCTGTGCACATGTGTTTGAGCCTCTTCCCATTTTCTCTTCTGTTAGTTTCAGAGTACCTGGTCTTATGTGGAGGTCCTTGATTCACTTGGACTTGAGCTTTGTGCAAGGAGATAGGAATGAGTCGATTTCTATTCTTCTACATGCTAACAAGCACCTTTTGTTTAAAATGCTCTTTTTCCACTGGATGGTTTCAGCTCCTTTGTTAAAGATCAAGTGACCATAGGTTTATGGGTTCATTTCTGGGTCTTCAATTCTATTCCATTGATCTTCCTGCCTGTCTCTGTATCAATACCATGCAGTTTTTATCACTATTGATCTGTAATACAGAGATGGTGATTTCTTCCACAAGTTCTTTTATTGTGGAGAATAGTTTTCACTATCCTGGATTTTCTGTTATTCCAAATGAATTTGCAGATTGCTCTTTCTAACTCTATGAAGAATTGAGTTGGAATTTTGATGGAGATTGCATTGAATCTGTAGAATGCTTTTGACATGATGGTCATTTTTACTATATTAATCCTGCCAATCCATAGCATGGAAGATCTTTCCATCTTCTGAGATCTTCAATTTCTTTCTTCAGAGACTTAAAGTTCTTGTCATACCGATCTTTCACTTTCTAGGTTAGAGTCACACCAAGGTATATTATTTTTTACTATTGTGAAGACTGTCATTTCCCTAATTTCTTTCTCAGCCTGTTTATCCATGGAGTAGAGGAAGGCTAATGATTTATTTGAATTTATTTTATATCCAGCCACATTACTGAAGTTATTTATCAGCTTTAGGAGTTCTCTGGTGGAATTTTCATGGTTATTTAAGTATACAATCACGTTATCTGCAAATAATGATATTTTGACTTCTTCCTTTCCAATTTGTATACTTTGAACTCCTTGTGTGGTCTTATTGTCCTAGCTACAACTTCAAGTGCCATGATGAATACATAAGGAGAGAGTGGGCAGCATTGTCTAGGTCTATACCCTGATTTTAATGGGTTTGCTTCAAGTTTCTCTCTATTCAGTTTGATTTTGGTTACTAGTTTCTTGTATATTGCTTTTATTATGTTTAGGTATAGGCCTTGAATTCCTGGTCTTTCCAAGACTTTTAACATGAAAAGATGCAGTATTATGTTAAAAATGCTTTTTCAGCATCTAATCATGTGTTTTTTTCTTCTTCTTTGAGTTTATATAGTGGATTATGTTGATAGATTTCCATATATTGAACCATCCCTGCATCTCTGAGATGAAGCCTACTTTATCGTGGTGAATGATGGTTTTGATGTGTATTTGGATTTGGTTGGCAAGAATTTTATTGAATATTTTTGCATCAGTGTTCATATAGGAGATTGGTCTGAAGTTCTCTTTCTTCTTTTGTCTTTGTGTGGTTTAGGTATAAGCATAATTGTAGCTTCATAGAACTAATAGGGTAGTGTACCTTGTGTTTCTATTTTGTGGGATAGTTTGACAAGCATTAGTATTAGGTCTTCTTTAAAGGTCTGAGTGAATTTTCCACTAAACCCATCAGTTCCTGGGCTTTTTTGGGTTTGGAGACTATTAATGACAGCTTCTATTTCTTCAGGTGTTTCAATCTTCTTGTATTTGTTGAGGCCTGTATTGTGGCCAGTTATATGGTTAATTTTGGAGAAGGTACCATGAGTTGCTTTGAAGAAAGTATATTCTTTTATTTTAGGATGAAATGTTCTATAAATATCTGTTAGATCCATTTGGTTCATAACTTCTGTAAGTTTCACTGTGTCTCTGTTATGCTGTTATTTCTATTACCTGTCCATTGCTGAGAGTGGGGTGTTAAAGTCTCCCACTATTATTCTGTGGGATATGATGTGTGCTTTGAGTTTTAGTAAAGTTTCTTTCATGAATGTGGAAACCCTTGAATTTGGAGAATAGATGTTCAGAATTGAGAGATCATCTTGGTAGATTTTTCCTTTTAACAGTATGAAGTATCCTTCCTTTTCCTTTTTGATAACTCTTGGTTGAATGTCAATTTTATCTGATATTAGAATGGCTCCTCCTGCTTGTTTCTTGGGACCATTTGCTTGGAAAATTGCTTTCCAGCCCTTTACTCTGAGGTAGTGTTTGTCTTTGACACTAAGGTGTGTTTTTTGTATGCAGCAAAATGCTGGGTCCTGTTTACATATCCATTCTGTTAGTCTATTTATTTTTATTGGGGAATTGAATCCATTGATATTAAGAGGTATTAAGTAATAGTGATTGCTGATTCCTGTTATTTTTTGTTATTTTTATGTTTGTGTGGTTATCTTCTTTTGCGTTTGTTGAAAGAAGATTATTTTCTTGCTTTTTCTAGGCTGTAGTTTCTCTCCTTGTGTTGGATTTTCCATCTATTATCATTTGTAGGGCTGGATTTGTGGAAAGATATTGATTGAATTTGGTTTTGTCATGGAATACTTTGGTTTCTCCATCTTTGGTAATTGAGAGTTTTGTTGGGCATAGTAACCTGGGCTGCCATTTGTGTTTTCTTAGGGTCTGTATGACATCTGCCCAGGATCTTCTGCCTTTCATAGTCTCTATTGAGAAGTCTGATGTAATTCTGATAGGTCTGCCTTTATATGTTACTTGACCTTTTCTCTTACTGCTCTAAATATTCTTTCTTTATTTAATGCATTTTGTGTTTTGATTATTATGTGATAGGAGGACTTTCTTTTTTGCTCCACTTTATTTGGAGTTCTGTAGGCTTCTTGTATTTTCATGGGCATTTGTTTCTTTAGGTTCAGGAAGTTTTCTTCTATAATTTTGTTGAAGATATTTACTGGCCCTTTAAGTTGGGAATCTTTGTTCTCTGCACCTATTATCCTTAGGTTTGATCTTCTCATGGTGTCCTGGATTTGCTGGATGTTTTGGGTTAGGAGCTTTTTGCATTTTCTTTGACTGCTGTGTCAATGTTTTCTAAGGTATTTTCTGACTCTGAAATTCTCTCTTCTATCTCTTGTATTCTGCTGGCGATGCTTGCATCTATGACTCATGATCTCTTTGCTAGGTTTTCTATCTCCTAGGTTGTTTCCCTTTGTGATTTCTTTATTGTTTCTATTGCCAGTTTTAGATCTTTGGTGGTTTTGTTCATTTCTTTAGCCTGTTTGATTGTGTTTACATGTAATTCTTTAAGGGAACTTTGTGTTTCCTCTTTAAGGGCTTCTAGCTGTTTACCTATATCTTCCTGTATTTCTTTAAGGGGATTATTTATGTCCTTCTTAAAGTCCTCTATCATCGACATGAGAAGTGACTTTAGATCCGCATCTTGCTTTTCTGGTGTGTTTGTGTATCCAGGACTTGCTGTGTAGAATTTGGTTCTGTTGATGCCATGTAACCTTGATTTCTGTTGCTTATGTTCTTATGCTTGTCTTCCCCCCTACCCTGCCAATCTGATTATCTCTAGTGCTCCCTGCCCTCGATATATCTGACTGGATCCTGTCCTTTCTGTCATCCTGGTTGAATCAAAACTCCTCAGAGTCCATCTGTCTCTGTGATCCTGTAATTCCGGGATCCTGTGATTCTGAGTGTCAGATTTCCTGGGAGTCAAGCTTCCTCTGAGACTCTGAAATACTGGTATTACCAAGCTCCTGGGATTCTGGGATCCTGGGTGTGCTAGAGTGCCTGGGAGTAGATCCTCTTCTGAGGGCTGTAGGTCTGGCTGCTGAGTTTGCTCCCAAGGTAAACCAGGGCATACTGGAAGGAACACAAGCCACTGATTGGGTGGAGCTCCTACTTCCCTGGATCCTGCTGGTCCCAGTTACTTCTGGTGGTTTGGGAACAGATGTTGTATTTTACTCACCCCTGATCCTAAGATCCTGGAAGTGCTTGAGCACCTAGGAGTGGAGTTTCCACTGGGGGCTGTGGGGCTGGCCTCAGAGTTCACGTTCAAGTCAAACTGATGCAGTTATTGCCGCTTTTAAAAATAATATTTTTACATATATATAAATTAATGATTATATAAATAATGCCTACTAAGTTTATTTGGTATTACTTTTATGTATATGTTTTTAGAGCAAATTACTTAGCATTAGAAAACCAATTATAGGGGTCTGTACTATCTGTAGATTTATAACCAAAGCATTAATTACATGTGCAATACTTAATGCAATATGTACTTGAAATAAGTTTTAAGTTTGGTACTAAGAATCATATGATTCACAGAAATTATTGTTCATATTTTACAGGCAAGTTAATCAAGACTGAGTAATTATGAATCATTGATCCAGAGGTCACATCTAGTAAGGTCTTGGTGAATGTATGCATTAAATTCTGACTGTAATTGTTTCCCTTGAGTTTCAACAATCATGATCTAACTACACTGATTCTAAGTGAATGAGGAATCCACAAAAGGAATTAGAAAACCATATACTTTTTTATTTCCATTTCCTGTTACATAAAAATATTAAAATGGTTGAAACCTCAAAACATTTTACATAAGTAAAAAGCAATAATTAAATACTGAATAGTTCTTAACTTTGTATCGAGACATAATATCTTGTAAAATCTAGAACCAGAGTATAAATAATTTGGATAGTCCAATTTATAATTAAGCAAAATAATAAAAATTACAACAAAACCCATCTCACTAGATTAGATAGTGAGTTATTTATTCTGTGATCTTTCTTTTACTTGCATGAAAATTAGGGTTTCAGGCTTGTTAAACTTGGACTATCAATAGGCATGTAAGAAGGACATTGAAGAAAAGCATGTTTGATAAGTATTACTGGAAATACTTTTTTTATGGTTAGAAGAATGGCAAACATTCTTAGAAAACCATCTCTTTTAAGAAAAAATAAATAAAAAAGTACCCTGAAAAGAATAAAGGAACAAACAAGTAGAAACATTCCTGCAGATAAAAACCAGAAATTTCATTGGGGGAAGGGAGATCCTGTACTGTTTTTGCAGTTTGGCAGCTGTCAACATCTCAAAATATCATCTCACCCAAACTGTTGAAAGAAAAGAACCCTTTGATTTCCCCCTTGAGATGCTGAGACTGAAAATGAAATCTTTGTAGTCTCAGATCTATCTCAGACAATATCTCCACTTTATTTTCTAGTTGGCAGAAACATGTAATTCCTAAGTACTTAATTAAATGAGTTTTATTATTTTAACTTGATTTCAAAAGGAAAAGGGGGTAAAATAAATCTCTGACATGTTTTTCACTTTATTACCAATCTTAAGAGACAAAACAGCGTATTTCTTGCATCATTAATAATGTAAATTAGTTTTTGTTTGTGTCTCACATAAGGCTATAATTAGAAGTAAATATTTAATGCCCAGATCAGAAAATCAAATCTAACTCTCAGAAATCATGTTCTTTAAATACAGGATGTTAATGTGAGAAAGATTGTATATACAGAAATTTTTATTTAACCTTTCTTCCTTTTACTTCACTACCAGTAGATTGTTATAATTATTTATTAAATAGCAGTGTTTTTATATTATTTCACCTTCAATCTTTAGGGATACAAGTGGTATTAAATATTATACATTTAATGTTATAAACTGTAATCGGATGTTCATGTAGACATTGCATCTATGTTTTCAATGTAATATTATCTGAATACCTAAATGTATTGTAGTTTCTAATTGTTTAATTTAAAATATTTATTGATCTGTTGAATATGCAAAACTATTTGATTTTTTTTGAACAGAAATCCATAGGTATGATATTTTTTATTTAAGCAGCTGGATAGAAATTGTCTATAGTAAGTAATTAATGCAATATGTACTTGAAATAAGTTTTAAGTTTGGTACTAAGAATCATATGATTCACAGAAATTGTTGTTCATTATCATTGCATTGAATTTTCCAGATTACTCCAAATTCACTCTTTGTTTCTTCTTTCTTCCTTCCATCAACTACCACCTTGGGAATACAATGCAGGGTCTTCCACATGTTAGGCATATGATCTACCTCTGCCAGATTCCTGTTTACTTTTCACTAAGAATGCTATGTAAATATAGAATAGAAACTCTCAAGAGAATTTATCACTTTAAATTGGGATTAATATCAAACCTCTAGTAATTATTGAGGTTAAAAACACGCTAACTACACTATTAGCTTTTAATTGTCTACTGAACACAACTTTGTTCCAGTGTTTCAAAAATTGAAAAAGTTATGTTGTGCTGCAATCTGACAAAGAAAGCCATGATAATAATATTTTTCCTTATTCTTGTAATGATGATCACCTTTATATCTTTGCTGTGAAAAATGTGGGAGTGCTATTACCTCTTCAGCATACTAATTTAAATGATGTAGGATGCATTGTTGAATTTGATTACCAGGAATTCCATACTTTATATTTTTGACATTTCTCACATACTGTCTGTAATAACTGTATATCCATTTATCTATTCATCAGTAGTACACAAACTTTCCAGTTCATCTCAGAAGTATTAATTCTTGTCATATAATAATAAAACCAATTTTATTAGATATGAGCTAATATCACACTGTGAAATACAGACACACAGGAATATCACTTTTTTTCAAAATAGAGTAATTCTTTCATATCCCACAACACAAATGAACTTGGAAGCAATTAGCCAAAAAGAAATAAAGCAGGCACATTCAGTGAAATACCATGTGAGCCATTTTTGATGTAGAATTTATACATTTAGAACTCATAAAAGAAGAGAGCATAATAATGGTTACTAGAGACTTGAAAAGAGGGCTGGATATGGGACATCTGGATGTGGAAAGATTTAAAAGATTCAGTTAGACAGAAGAAATAAGGGTTGATTATCAGTTGTATATAATTGTAACTATACATCATCATGTATGATATAATGTAAATATTTTTTCCAACTTTTATTAGATATTTTCTTCATTTACATTACAACTGTTATCCAGAAAGTTCCCTATACCCTCCCCCCTCCCGGCCCTGCTCCCCTACCCACCCGCTCCCACTTCTTGGCCCTGGCATTCCCCTGTATTGGGGCATATAAAGTCTGCATGACCAAGGGGCCTCTCTTCCCAATGATGGCCAACTAGGCCATCCTCTTCTATATATGCAGCTAGAGACATGAGCTTAGGGGGTACTAGTTAGTTCATGGTTATTCTTCCACCTATAGGGTTGAAGACCCTTTCAGCTCCTTGGGTACTTTCTCTAGCTCCTTCCTTGGGAACCCTGTGTTCCATCTAATAGCTGACTGTGAGCTTCCACCGTAAATATTTTTAATTGCCAAGTTTAGATTTGAAATGTATTAACCCTAAAACAGATAAGCATATAAAGAGATATAATTGTTGATTAGCTTGATTTTATTATTCCTTATTATAAACACATGTAAAATCACAAAATGGTACACTATAAGTTTATGGAATTATCTTTCTATTAAACTATAAAGAATAAGAAAAAATAAAATAAAACATTTGTGTTTTTATACAGATTTAGTATTTGTAACCAACCTGCAATAAGGAAGTAGGTTGAGTAAATTGTGGAGAAACAACCAATAGGAATGTCTGAGACCTAAGGTTTACTAAAACTTAGAGAAAACCTATCAAGGGAGAAACATAAACTTAGAAATAAAAGGAGAGCATAAGAAACCAACAATAAAGCTCTTCTGACAGTTGATGGCCAACAGAGTCCAGTTCTATAAATGACACATATTTTCTCTAGCATATATCTGCCCAAATTTCAAACAATGCTTATCCTTTCTACAGCACTCCTCAGAAGATATAGTAGTAGGTTGCTGGGGCAAGAATGCTTTTCCTTTTCATAAAACTCCTTCATATTTCTGTCTGACCCTAGAGGAGGAATTTTATACTTTAGACAACAATTTAATGTTAGTTTTAGGCAGAGATCAGATTCTATCCAGAAATAGGACTTCCTCTTCCAATTTCCAATAAGTTGGATGCTAACTTCATGTACAAATTCTATCTTTCAATTGCATTTTTGCACTGTCTAGATCTTGGGATGAGAAAAGTTGCTTTTACAGACATAATATTTGATATTCTACTTTCCGCTAGACAAATATGAATTTGTGTACATATATTTGTGACACACACACATACATGCATTGATCAAATAAGATGAACAGGGTTTATCAAATTTGCATTAAAGGGTTAGTAATAAAATTAAGAAGAAACATAAACTATATTTCTCCTGTAATTTTTTTTTAATGTGTGTGAGTATTTTACCTGAATGTTTGCCTGTGCATGCATGATGCCCATGGAGGGCAGAAGAACGCATCAGATTTCCTGGAACTGCAATTACAGATGTTTGTGAGCCACCATGTGAATGATGGCAACAAATCTCAGGTCTTTTGGAACAACAGCCAAATCTCTTAACCACTGAGCCATCTCTCTTGTCTCTCAATCTATGTTTCACTTTCTGTATTGGTTTTCAAATGACAAATCTATTGAAAGATTATACTTGTGTCATGTATCTGCAGAATTTGAAATATATGTTAGTCTATGTATCAAAAGTGTATTGTATGAAAATTAGACAAATGTTTTCTACATTTAACCTAAGGTATCACATCAACTTCTTAAGATTTAAACTGGGTAAGTATGACTTGGAGGATATTAGTACAATTAGTGTATTGCATTTGTTTAGAAAGAATATAAGGGGTTCACTGTAGAAATATAAAATGACTTTACATTTGACTCTGTTAAGGAAGTTGAGGTAGTTTTATGAAGGGATCATTTATTCCTATTTCAATGATGGCAAAGTCCTGTTTGTGTCCCACTTCTGCTTCTTCACCTTCCCTGCCGCCTTTGAACTTGTAAATCATTTATGTATTTCAGAAATATATTGGCAACTACCATGTAAGTTCCATACCAAATTTTCAGCACTAGGAAACTACTAATAAGTAGCAGAGGTTCTCCTATATCACAACTATTTAAAATTAAATAGCAGGATGTAATCAATTGAACTCAAAATCAGAATTACTTTTGATTTCTCTAGCGATGGTAGGAAGACATTCTTCTGGATGAAGAGCTTTATATTTCAATATTTCTATATACTTGTAAATATTAAATACACTAAAAATGAAACTGTCTTGGAAACTGAATAACTATAAAAAGGTGAAAAAGAGAATTCTTATCCCTCAAATATTTTCTTTCCTTCATATTTCATTTAAATGGACCCTATTCCTTTATGCTGGATCGTAATTTGTTAATCTGATAAAGGATTTTATATATGAATATGAATTTGTAATACTGGATTAGTTTACCTCTTTGGATGTTTTTTTGCCGGGGCATTTACTATTTTCATTTTTATTAGACATTTTCTTGATTGACAATTCAAATGCTATCCCAAAAGTTCCCTATACCCTCCCCCCACCCTGCTCCCCTACCCACCCACTCCCACATCTTGGCCCTGGCGTTCCCCTGTACTGGGGCATATAAAGATTGCAATACCAAGGGGCTTCTCTTTCCAATGATGGTCAACTAGGCCATCTTCTGCTACATATGCAGCTAGAGACACGAGGTCTGGGGGTTCTGGGTAGTTCATATTGTTGTTCCTCTTAGAGGGTTGCAGACCCCTTCAGCTCCGGGGTACTTCCTCTAGCTTCTCCATTGGGGGCCCTGTGTTCCATCATATACTTGACTGTGGGCATCCTCTTCTGTATTTGCCGGGCACTACTGCATATGCCAGCAAGAGTTTGCCAGTGCATTTAAAGGATTCCTTTTGTTTACTAAGTAACAGTGAAAAATATTCCTATAAGAACTATAGATATCTGTCTAACAGGAAAAGAAAAACTTATATTTTATGCTAAGATAAGCCAATAGGATTTTTTTGATGTTCTTCTGTTTCCATTTGTGTGTGTTTGTATGTTGTATATCTGTAATCATAGGTGCATGTATTAACATATATGTGTAGAATTGAGGATGCTGTCAAGAACCATCCTATACATGTTTTCTACCTTATTCCTTAAGTCAGGGTCTCTCAGTCAAACTCAGACTTTACTGATATATCTAGTCTTGCTAGCTACTTTGTTGTGGAGATCTTGTTTCCACCTTCCAAAATTAGAAGAGTTTTCAAACCTCATTGGCATTTTACATGGGTTTTGAAGAGACTTGGTATAAACTGTAAGTTATCTTTTCAGTCCTGAGTTTATCAACATAAGATGTAAAACCCACCTATTCTGTTTACATATAAACTCAGCCTGAGGCATTTCAAAAGACCTTTGTTAGACTTGTTATCTTATTTGATGCTCTTAGGAATTTTCTGGAAGAAAAACAGCCAGAATTATAGCTAGTAAGTGGGAGAATACAAAACAGAAACCTCAAATCTTTGACTCCTTGTCAACTACTCTCTACTATAACAGTGGTCTTAGCACACCTTTTTGTTGGTTGTTTAAATCAAATGTTTTAAGTAAGTCCACAATAAATAAGAGATAAGCATATATATTTGTTTGAAGATGGGTTTGAAGACTCAGAAACATAACGTGTCATTTCTACCTATTCCTTTTCACAGCTTTAAGAATCTTCCTCAAAACTTCATAGCATCTCTGACAACCACTACAGAGTACTCTGCTGCGGTATAACACACCATTTCTAAATATTGACCTCACTATTTAGTAATCAGTTGTGTGGTCTTATTTAACTTATTTAATTCATTAATAATCCCTTAACTTCAAAGTAACTTCATTGAGATTGTTTATAGCTTTTAATAATTAAAGGTTAAAGAACTATTTTATGTAAAATATAGTATCATTGGCCAATGTGTTCAGATATTTAATAAGGAATATTAAGGTGATGTAATAAATAAATAAGTAAATTGCTGAAAATTTGTAAAATTGATTACTTCATGTGTTGTCATTAAAATATATTACCAAAAAATAAAGTTCTAATTAATTTGTGTAATTCTATGTGTGAAGTATAAAAAAAAATTAAACCATGTTTTGGTGAGAAAACTCTTTAAAATGTGTAAAAAAATTATTTACAATGGAATAATTTGTCTAAATTCAGAAACTTTTAAAAGTTAATTTTGAAATGTAACCACCCAAAAACCAAGTATGTTTTTAAAATAAGGAAATGAACCAGTTAGGGGAATTGCAGCCCCATTGGAAGAACAACATAGGTTGGCCTGATAACCCAATTTTCTCAGAGTCTAGACCACCAACCAAGGAGTGTACCTGGAGGGATCTATGGCTCCACAGCCTGACAAACCCCTATTTCTTGTGTGACAGACTTTTCATGGGGACACACAACAGATATCTATTTGCCCCCCAAAAGAAGTCCATCCCAGATTAAAGTAAGTATTGTGCCAAGGTTAATGAGTTGAACCAATGATTAAAAAAAAAAAAAAAAGCGGAGTTCCTAAAAGGAATATGGGTGAGTAGTTCCTTACAAGGAACAGAGCTATCTCAATAAAAAGCACCTCCATCACCAGAATGTTATCCAAGCATGCATGAAGACTCCAGAAAATTCTGAAACCTTAGCACAGTGCATACTCAAACTTGGAGCTTTGTATACAAGTTATACGCAGCTCATTCATTCATTTATTCATAGTTATATATTCCATTTTGGCTGGTCAGAGTTTTGTTCCCAGGAACTGTTTCATTTTTACTTTTCCTTTTTCCTTGTTACTTGCTGGTATATTAAGATTTTTTTGGAGGAAAACTGAGTGTCTCAATTATTTACACATAGTGTTAAACCATGAAAACATTTTGTCCTATTTTTTTTATAAATAAAGGAAATTATGAGACCTTTTTCCCATTATGTTTGATTTATATGTTAGATGTGATGTTATTTGATCAAATCTGCCCCTGGTCCCTTTCCTACAATTCCTTTTATATCCCCACACTTCTAATTCCCAAATCCAAATGCTCAGTATCCACATGGCAGCCTGAGTCTACTTGGTGCTATTTGTATATGCACGGATATAGAATCATCTACTGGGGCATGAGCAGCTTCTCAGGAGATACCTCCATGCAAAATGGCAGTTCATCCTCCAAAGCAGCAATGAACAGCCAGGAATTCTTCATCCAGGAATAGGACTTCAAAAGTACCTTCTCCATCGATGCTGGAATTTTGTCTGACTTAATTAGGCACAGGTTTGATCCATGTAGTCCCAGCCACTAGAAATCCCTCTGTGCAACCTCCCTGTTGTCTTTAGTAAATTATATTTCATAGCAAATGCTCAATACCTCCTGCCCATTTCTTCTGAAGAAGTTCCTGGAGAGAAGAGGGGATGTGATATAGATATTCCATTTAAAGATAGCATTTCACTGTCTCTTTTTCTCTTCACCTTGACCAGTTGGTAGTCTATTAATCTCCATCTTATACTGTAATACAGTCTTCTCTGATGAGGACTGAGAGATACATTAATATATGAATATAAAAAAGAAAACTTGAAGACTGACTAGTGAGATGGCTGTGGTTAAAGAACACTGGATGTTCTCCCAGAGGGCCAGGATTTGATTCTATGTATCTCTGTAGTGGCTCACAACTATTTTTAACTCTAGTTCCAAGGGAGCACAAGCACCTGGGTACATTTGTGGTACACAGACATACATTCAGGGAAAGCATGCATGTACAAAAAATACAATGATAAAAATGAACTTAGGAAGTGGTTTATTACTATTGTTCATTTAGCAGAGTTATAGTAATAGATTCTTTCCTAGGACCTAGGACCTAGAAACTAAGGTTTTTGAGGGCTCAATTAAAAGGTACTAGGAATTAGTTCATTTTGTGGCACAAAGAATGGTTGGTTACTCCCATAACAGTAATGCCTCTGTTGTACAAGTAGGGGTAGGTTTGTAGCAGATATATTTATCTATGTTCTATATCTCATGATGTAGTATCTTCAGCAATAGGATCTTATCATTAATCTGTGGTAAGTAACATAGAGCAACATTAATAGCTTCTAATGTTTGGGGAGAAACTATGAAACCTCATTGACCAGAAACTAGACAAGAGGAAGCCCATGTCCCACACTGAGCTTTTATTTGTCAGTCTATAGTGTCTTGGACAGGCATTGTCCTCTCATTGTAGGGTGGCTTAGTTAGGGTTTTATTGCTGTGAACAGACACCAGGGCCAAGGTAAGTCTTATAAGGACAACACTTAATTGGAGCTGGCTAACAGTTTCAGAGATTCAGTCCATTATCATCAAGATGGAGGAGTATGGCAGCATAGAGGCAGGCATTGTGCAGGAGGAGCTGAGAGTTCTACATCTTCTTCTGCAGGCCACTAGGAGACAACTGAGTTCCAAGCAGCTAGGATAAAGGTCTTTAAGCCCAGGCCCACAGTGACAACAAACCTACCCCATCAAAGCCACACCCTCAAATAGGGCCAAGCATATTCAAACTACCACATTCCACTCTCTGGTCCCCATGGGCTTGTTCAAATATATTGGCCTATAGGGGCCATGCCTTGGCGTAGTGTAATAAAAAATACATTTAGTACAACTTCCAAAGGCCCCATAGTCTATAACACTCTCAACAATGTCAAAAGTCCAAAGTTCAAAGTCTCTTCTGAGATCCATCCAATCAATTAATTGTAATCCCCAAAGCAAGACAGGAAAACAGCTAAGCAAACTCCAAACTCTGCATATCCATGCCTGATGTCAAAGTGGTCTTCAGGTCACTCCTTTTTCATATTTGTTGACTGCAACAAAGTTCTTTCTCCTGGACTGGTTCTATTCCCTATTAGCAGCCTTCCTTGGCAGATATCACACAGCTCCTGCATCTTGAATATCTTGGAGTCCCCAAGGCAACTTCAATGTTTCAACTTCTTGTACCAGTGTCTGGAATCAACACGTGGTCTTCTGGGCTCCTCCAAAGCTCTGTTGTCACTCTCCAGCTCTGCCCTCTATAGCACTCTAGACTCTGGTTGATTATACTCCACAGCTTTTGTTCACATGGTATTGGCATCTCTAATATGCTGGTGTCTTCCCCTGCAATTAGGCTTCATCAATAGCTTCTCATAGGGTCTCTTCATGGTGACAGCCTTCAACTTCTTTGCATGACCCCTTCATGCCTGGGCTGTCAACTGCAGCTGAGGCTGCACCTTCACCAATGGCCTTTCGTGGCCTCTCACAGTGCCAAGCCTCAGCTTCTCTCCATGATCCCTTCATGGCTTTAAAACCAGTAACACCAGTGTGAATCTTACATATTACCAAGTGCAGATGCTATAAGAGGTACAACCTTGGCTATCTCCAGGACACAGCTTCTTTGTGCTCTCAGAAAAACACTTCCCAGAAGATTACACCTCAGTGATTCTTGTCTCTTCTTAATTACCACTACTTTCTTTTTTTTTCAACTTTTATTAGATATTTTCTTCATTTCCATTTCAAGTGTTATCCAGAAAGTTCCCTATACCCTCCCCCCTCCCGGCCCTGCTCCCCTACCCATCCGCTCCCACTTCTTGGCCCTGGCATTCCCCTGTATTGGAGCATATAAAGTCTGCATGACCAAGGGGCCTCTCTTCCCACTGAGGGCCAACTAGGCCATCCTCTTCTATATATGCAGCTAGAGACATGAGCTCAGGGGGTACTAGTTAGTTCATGGTTATTCTTCCACCTAGAGGGTTGAAGACTCCTTCAGCTCCTTGGGTACTTTCTCTAGCTCCTTCTTCCTTGGGAACCCTGTGTTCCATCTAATAGCTGACTGTGAGCTTCCACCTCCATGTTTGCCAGGCATTGGTATAGTCTCCCACAAGACAGCTATATCCGGGCCCTTTCAGCACCATCTTGCTGGCATATGCTATAGTGTCTATGTTTGGTGGCTGATTGTGGGATGGATCCCTGGCAGCCGCAGTCGTTGGGTCCATCCTTTGGATTCAGCTTCACACATGATCTCTTTAACTCTTTCAATGTGTGCTTTGTTCTTAATTCTAGGAAGGGGTGATGTGTCCACNTAATAGCTGAGTAGTACTCCATTGTGTAAATATACCAAATTTTTTGTATCCATTCCTCTGTTGAGGGACATCTGGGTTCTTTCCAGTTTCTGGCTATTATGAATAAGGCTGCTATGAACATAGTGGAACATGTGTCCTTGTTACCAGATGGAATATCTTCTGGATATATGCCCAGTAGAGGTATTGCAGGATCTTCAGGCCACTACTTTCTTAGCTCTAGATGACCAGCATTTATTCTCACAGTTGTCCCCTCTCTTCTTGACTCTAAAGCCAGAACCACATCGCTGAAACTGCTGAGTTCTGGAACATGCTCCCCCCCCCCCTTATTTTATTACCGGCTTTCTGTTTTCCAACTCTCTCACTTCCTAAACTTGGTTGTCCTGGAATTTGCTCTGTAGAGTAATGTTGATCTCAGAGATATGCATGTCTGTGTCTCCTGGGACTGAAGATATGTACCCTGAGACCTGGATTTAAGCTTTCCTTCACCTAGAACTTGTTCTGTCCCAGTCTGGCCTTGAACTCAGAGATATGCTTAAGTCTTGTCTCCTGGGATTAAAGGTGTGTACCACCATGCCTGCACCTAAATTTAGCTGGGTGGGATGTTGCCCCAAAGTCCCACTCCTTTACTCTGGTATCTTCTAGCACATAAGATTTAGCTCTACTCTCTGGTGTCCCTTTAATACTTGAACCATATATTATGTGTTTTTGCTTTCTCGACTTGCTCCATCTCATTAAAACACTCTTCATAAGTGTGAACTTTAGTAACTATACAACAGAATTTATATCATGCTGCTTTGAGACTTCCTTTTTCAAAGCAATTAATCTAAAATCTTTTCACCTTAGCCTCAGGCACATTCTTCACCAAAATACCACAAAAACAACCTGTAGGCCACATACTGAAATTCTTCTCCCCTGAACCTCTTGGTCCAGGTCTGCACTGTTCACAGCAACAAAGTCTTCCATATTACTACTGGAATAGCCCATTAAGTCCCACTTAAAGCATTCCAATGCTTTCCAAATCCAAAGTCCCCAAATCTGTTTTCTTCTTCAACAAGGACACACCCCCAAATAGCACCATTCCCTGGGCCAAGCATATTTAAACTACCACATAGGGTAACCCCATTTAATTTCCTTTTGTGTGTGTATTTGTATGCATTTTAGGAAAATTCTAAAGCAGTAGGTTTCCAAATAGCCTTTTATAGCTTTTTCTAGATGTTTTTTTTTTTAATTGTTAGTTCTTCCTTTCCATATTCCCTCATCTATCTGACTCTCCTACCACAACCCTATTTAATCTTCCCTGTTACCATTTCCCACTTTGTACTATGTATATTCTATTTTTATTCTTTTGAAGTGCCCCTTATTGGCAAATTTCCAGCTTCTTGACTTCTATATGTACTTTCATTTTATATATAACTAAAGATTCAAGGCTAGCATGTACATATGAGAGAGAACAGGTAACATTTGTCTTTCAAAGTTTTGGTTACTTCATATATAATGATTAGTTTCAAGTTCATTCATTTACATGCCAGCGTTATAATTTCAAATTTCTTGGAGCTAAATAATATGTATATGTACCACGGTTTCATTATCCATTTATCAGTTCATAAGCAGCATCTATGTTATTTAGATTTCCTGGCTATTATACAGAAATAAACATTGATAAGCAAGGATGTATGTAGTAGGATATCGAATCTCTGTAGTAAGAAATAGGATAGAGTAGGATACAGATAGGAATATGCCCATGAATACTTTTGCTGGATTATATTATAGATCTGTTTATAGATCTCTGAGGAACCTCCACACTGATGCCCATAAGGGCTGTACCAGTTTGTACTTCCACTAAGAATGACTGTGTATTCCCTTTCCCCCTCACTCATTCCGGTATTTATTGCCTATTTTTATTTTCACCTTAGCTATTTTGACTAAAATAAGATGAGATATCAAAGTAGTTTTAATATCCATTTCCATGACATCAAAGAATGTTAACATTAAAAAATTTTTTATCATACATTTGTGTTTTTCTCTCTGTTTGACAACTATGTACCAGGTTCAATGTACCAGGTTTTAATTGAGCTATTAGGTATTTTTTTTTTTGTATTTTGATTTTTGAGTTCTTTGCACACCCAATAGATGAATCATCTGTCAGATACACATATGAATATATATATATATATATATATATATATATATATATATATATATATATATATNTGTGTGTGTGTGTGTGTGTGTGTGTGTGTGTGTGTGTGTGTGTTTTCATTCTATACATTGCCTTGTCACATGAATACTGATGTCTTTTCCTTTACAGAATCTTTTTAGTTTCATGGCATCCCCTATGCCAATTGATGGCTTTAATGACTATACTACTAGTGTCCTAATTAGAAAATCACTTTCTGTGTCTATGACCTGAAATGTGTTACCTACTTTCTACTTTAACTGAACCAGGCTATCAGATATTATATTGATATCTTCAGTTCATTTGGAGTTGAGTTTGATACAGGATGAGACATAAGGATTTCGTTTCACTTTTCTACATGTAGCTTTATTAAGTTTGAGCAGTAGAATTTTTTTGAAGATTCACTGCTTTCTTCCACGTCTATTTTGGGCATTTTTCTGAAATAAAAAAAGATAGTTATAGGGGTATAAGTTTGTATTTGGGTCTTCAATTAATGGAATTGATTTTATTAATCAGTGTGCCCGTTTTTATGCCAGTATTATGATATTTTATTACTATAACTCTAAAGTATAACTTGAGATAATTATTGATGCTTCCAGCAAGGTTCTGGTTGTAAACTTTGGCCTTTAAGAGCTACACAATCTCTCTGGCCCTGCCATTCAATATTTTTATTACTAAGCATTGTCATGGATATCTTAGATATTTTGTATTTCCATATAAAATTTTTTATATAAATTTTTAAATTATTCTTTTAATTACTTGAAAGAGTTGCACTGGAAGTTTTTGGGAGAGTTTATAGATTGCTTTTGGTATTATGGCCATTTCACCAATGATATACCTACTGTACTGGCTAGTTTTGTGTCAGCTTGACACAGGCCAGAGTTATAACAGAGAAAGGATCTTCATTTGGGGAATACCTCCATGAGATACAGCCATGGGGCACTTTCTCAATTAGTGATCAAGGTGGGAGGTCCCCTTGTGCGTGGTACCATCTCTGGGCTGGAAGTCTTGGGTTCTATAAGAGAGCAAGCTGCGTTATTAATGCACTTCTTCATTCCTCCCTAGAATAGGGAACAAAATACCCATGGAAGGAGTTACAGAGACAAAGTTTAGAGCTAAGATGAAAGGATGGACCATCCAGAGACTGACCCACCCAGGGGTCCATCCCATAATCAGTCACCAAACGTAGACACTATTGCATGTGCCAGCAAGGTTTTGCTGAAAGGACCCTGATATAGCTGTCTCTTATGAGGCCATGCCAGTGCCTGTCAAATACAGAAGTGGATGCCCACAGTCATTTATATGATGGAACACACAGGGCCCACAATGGAGGAGCTAGAGGAAGTAACCCAGGAGCTGAAGGGGTCTGCAACCCTATAGGTGGAACAACAATATGAACTAACCAGTACCCCCAGAGCTCGTGTCTCTAGCTGAATAATTTTTTCTTGGATATTTTCTTTATTTACATTTCACATGTTATCCCCTTTCTTGGTTTCCCCCTCCCAGAAACCTCCTATCCCATCCCCCCTCCCCCTGCTTCTCTGAGGGTGTTCCTCTACCTACCCACCCATTCCTGCCTCCCCCACTCCTTGATTCCCCTACACTGGGGCATCTATCAAGCCTTCGTAAGACCAAGGACCTCTCCTCTCATTGATGTCAGACAAGCCCATCTTCTGGTAAATATGCAGCAGGACGCAAGTCTACCCCTTGGTTGGTGGCTTAGTCCCCTGGGAGCTCGGGGGGGGGGGGGGTCTGGTTGGTTGATATTGTTGTCCTTTCTGTGTGGTTGCAAAACCCTTCTGCTCCTTCAGTCCTTTAACTCCTCTATTGGGAACCCCATGCTCAGTCCAACAGTTGGGTGCGTGCATCCACCTCTGTATTTGTAAGGCTCTGGCAGGGTCTCTCAGATGATAGCTATATCAGGCTCCTCACAGCAAGCATTTCTTGGCATCCACAATAGTGTCCGGGTTTGATGAATGTATAGCCTTGCTTGGAAAGACTACCTCTGAACTCCATGAACTAAACTGCTCTCCTCTGAACTGAACTGAGTACAACTGCACTGACTTAACTGCAGTGATGTGAACTGCACAGAACTAAACTGAATTCAGTTCCCCCTCTGTCCCCTATTGCTCTCTAAGGAGCCCCACTTTCCTGTCTGTGCTCATGGGAGTATGGTGTATTGTATCTCTGACTCATTCTGTCAAATCTTTCTCTGATTTGGCACTTTTTCTGCCACTAATTAGATGTCACTGTTTGGGATTAAAGGTGTATACTAAAGGTGTGTCTTTATTCCAGCCAGAGGGATCAAGGTGTATATTAACTAGGGGCATGTCTTTATTCCAGCGGGATTATATCTTTGGATGTGATCTCATGCCAGAGCAGCCATGTTGTTGGAATGAAATTCCTCTACAGGATTGTTTGATTGATTTTTTTGTTACATTTGTAAATGGTTTAAAGGACATTTTATAGATGGGTGATTTTTAATTACTATTTCTATCTCCTTGGCTCTTATGGGTCTCTAAAATATTTATTTCATTTTGATTAAATTCGATAGTAGGTATCTCAATATTTATCCATCTTTTGGATATTTCCAGTTCAATGAAATATAAAAATTTTAACTGTCCTTATGATTCTCTGAAAGCTGCTTTACTAGATTAATTAATGCTAGTGATTTGGGGCTGAGGAATCAGCTAGTGAGAAATCCCTAGTGTCTGTTATAAAATCTCCCATCTCATCTCTAATGTTATTGATTTAGGTCCTCTTTCTCCTCCTTTCTGCTCATTTGGCTAAAGCTTTGTTGTTTAATTTCTGTTTTCATTTGATTATCCCATTCCTTCTACTGTTTGGAGTTATTGTTTATTCTTATTTTTCAAAGGCATTCAGGTATACCACTAAGTCATTAAATTGTTAATTTGAGAGCTCTCTAGTATTTTTATGTTGGCAATTAGCACTGTAATCATTCCTCTTATGGCTGCTTTCATTGTGTTCCATGGGTTTTGTTACATTGTATTGTTCTTTTCATTCAATAATAGAAATTCTTAAATTTCTGTCCTCATTTCTTTTTTTTTAACCCAATTGTAATTCAATGAGGTATTGTTTAGTCTCTACATTTGTGTGTTTTTCATCACTTCTATTCATATTATTATTTATATTTATTCCATTTTGGCCCAATAGAAGTCAGGATGTCTTTTCAGTTTTCCTATGTTGCTTGACCTAATGTAAAATTTTTTGACAAAATTCCTTACTTTATGACATAATATGGTCAATTTTAGAGAAAGATCCTTTGGTGTGTGTTATTTTAAAAATATATTTACTTTTTATTGGCACTGATGACAAATACATTTGTGAGTGATTTTTAAACTATTTACTACTATTCATTGGTAAAGTAGCATACTGACAACATACTGCTATAGTGCTATACTACACATCAGTTCCTCAACCTATATCAGAGAAGATTTTCTTGAGATATATGGAAATTAACAAAGACCCCCAAAGTGAACACTATATAGACAAAAGCTTTGGGAGTACTCAGTCTTAGATGGAATGTCTTCATCAACCCCCCCCCCCCTTCAAGGTTCAAGGTTGGGAGGATGTCAGTTAGGTCCATTTGATTTATTATGTAATTAAATTCCAATATTTCTCTGTTAAAATTTTTATAGGTAATATGTCTATTGGTGAGATTATAGCAATGAAGTTACTAATTCAATAGTTTTGCTAATGTGTAGCTTTATATCTAATTCTAATGTACTTATGAAATTAGATGCAGTTTAATTATTAATGCAATGTTTGGTGCATTATATACTTTGGTGTATTATATTCCACAATCCACGGTTGATGGATTTTTTCTTTAATATGAATGAATTTGTCCTTCTTATCTCTTTTTAGTAGTTTTGGTTTGAAAATATTTTCTTAAATAGTAGACCACCTCTATCTGCTCTCTTAGTTCTATATGCTCAGATACATCTGTATTTAAATCTGTGTTGCTTAGATTTTGACAAACTGGGTCATCTATGAAGAGGAAATCATTGATTAAGGGAAATTAAGAGAAGGTCTTTATCAGATTGCCCTGTAGGCAAGTCTGTAGGAATATCTTTTGGTTAACTGATGTGGAAAGATCCAGGCTACTCTGAGTGGTGCCACCACTGGACATGTGGTCCTCTGTTTTATAAGAAAACAAACTGAGCAAGCGGAAGAGGCAAACCAAGAAGCAAGCCGAGCAGCATTTCCTGTGGTCCCTGCTTCAGTTTCTAAATCCAATTCTTACCATGCGCTACAGCTCTGACTTCTCTTCCTCCTGGTCTCTAAGCTCTATGATGGGAAAAAAAATCTTCATGCTCCAAGTTTGTTTAGTCAGTGTTTTATAACAGCATCTCACTTCTCGGCCTTTTGGCTAAGATCAAGTATAGTATCTGTTATTATCAGTTTAATATCTGATAAGTCCTCTATCTGAGAACAATATATTAAATGTATTTTTGGAAGTAAGAGTTGGAATGGGAACTTGCTCCATCCACTCCATGCATCGACCTGGTATTGCAGTACATCCAGGAATGGTGCACCTCCTCTGGGGAATAAAAAAAGAAAAGAAAAAGAGAAAAAAATAGAACAGGAATTTGTGCCAGTTTTATGGGATATTTCTGTGGGATACCTCAATATGTTATGTGTGAGAGAATTATAGAGGTGTTTGGAGTAGTGGTATAGAAAACCCATTGAGTGTTCAAAGGTTAAAGGGCTATTCTGTGGAAGCATGGATGATAAATGTATAGAGAGAAATGCAGGTGATGAAGGCTTGGCTTGAAAAGTTTCAGAAGGAAGAAAAGACTATCAAGGCTGTTTGTATGACTTATTTGAATTAAGAATCTGTAGTTTAACTCTCAGACCATATGAAGTTCAAGAAGAAAGAAAATCAAAGTGTAGATGGTTCAATTCTACTTAGAAGGGAGAACAAAATAATCATGGGAGGTAGAGGGAAGGAGGAACCAGTATGCAAGAGAGAGGGGGAAAGAAAAGGGGGAGGGGCAGGATCAGGTGTGGGAGGAGACTGGTGAGAAGTACAGAGGGTCAGGAAATAGGACAGAGGTGTGTAACAGTGAGGGGCGGCAAACAGGGCATAGCCACTAGAAAGTTCAGGATGTCAGAAATCAAGAGGCTCCCAGGACTCAACTGAGATGACATTGGCTGAAATACCCAACAAAGGGGAGTGAGAACCTATAGAGACCGTATTCAGTGGATAAGCATGGCCCCCTTTTGAGGAATGGGGCCTCCCAACCATCTCAAAAAATAATAACTAGAATTGCTCTTGTCTAAAGGAAATGCATATACAAAGAGTGGAGACTGAAGGAAAAGACATGCAAAGACTACCACACCTAAGGATCCTTCCCTTCTGCTTCCCAGACACTATTGCAGATGCCAAGATGCACTTGGTGTCAGGAGCTTGGCATAGCTGTTTCCTGAGAGGATCTCCCAGATTCTGACCAATACATTACAGATGAATATACTTGCAGCCAACCATTGAACTGAGCATAGTGATCCCAATGGAGGAGTTGGGGGAAGAGCTGAAGAAGCTGAAGGGGTTTTCAAATCCATAGGAAGAGAAACAATATTAACCAACCAGACACCTACCTCCCAGGGATCTCAGGGACTAAATCACCAACCAAAGAATACACATGGAGAGACCCATGGCTCCAGCTGCTTATGTAACAGAGGATGGCCTTATCCATCAATGGGAGAGGAGGCCCTTGGTCCTGTGGAGACTCAATGCCCCAACATAGGGGAATGCTAGGGCCGTGAGACTGAAGTGGGTAGGTGGGTGGAGAGATCTCTGTCATAGAAGCAGGGTGGAGGAGAAATGGGATAGGGGGATGGCAGAGGGGAAACCAGAAAGTGGAATAACATTTGAAATGTAAATAAATAAAATAATCAATAAAAAAGAGCGAGAATCTGTAGTTTTTTGTCATCTAATGTTGGAATGATAGCTATGATTAATAAGAGGACAGTATCAATAAGGTAAAACTTCAGATTTACTGGGTTAATTGATGCTCTGGGGCTGAGAAATCTGCTATAATTAATAATAGGCCACCATCTGTGACATGAATTTTCCTTGGGGTCCACACACAGAAGCTGTGATCCAGTGGGGATATGGCAAGGCTGCATAAAAAGCTGATAGTTACACTTGGTAATGTTTAAGAGTCTCCCATATGGTATTGAATTTCAAGGCATAGAGGAGCCATGGAGAGCAGCTTTGGCTTGCAACTGTAGCAAGTGTTTGCTCTCCCAAAAGACAGGGCTGTTGAGGCCGTTGATGAAGGTACAGATTCAGTTGCAGTGGTGATCCTGCAATAGTGGAGATGCAATAATATAGGACAACTGACAAGTACACCAACAGATGTGGAGTATGCCTACCAGAAGAGTCATGTGTGCTGAGGGTGACAGAGCTACAGAAGTGAAGCTACCAGTCTCTTTGGAGCCCAGTAGATGGAAAATGAATTCAGATACACTTTCCTGAACTATAAGATCTGAATTACACTGTTGTATGTTGTGTGTGTTGGTTGTAGTTTGATTTACTTGCAACTGTGAGGTGGGTTTTCCTTTCCTTCCTGGAGTAAGAAGTATGCAGGTTTTTTGTTTGTTTGTTTGTTTTGTTTTAATTTTCAGGAACCCATAATCCAGAGACTTTGAACTTTTAAAGAGATATTAGGGTACTTTATAGTGGTGAACATTTTTTTTTCTTTTATTAGATATTTTCTTATTTTACATTTCAAATGCTATCCCCAAATTTCCCTATATCCTTCTCCCACCTTTCTCCCCTACCCACCTACTCCCACTTCTTGGCCCAGGTGTTACCCTGTATTGGAGCATATAAAGTTTGCAATACCAAGGGGCCTCTTTTCCCGATGATGGCCGACTAGGCCATCTTCTGCTACATATGCAGCTAGAGACACAAGCTATGGGGTTTCTGGTTAGTTCATATTGTTGCTCCTCTTATAGGGTTGCAGGCCCCTTCAGCTCCTGGGGTACTTTCTCTAGCTTCTCCTTTGGGGGCCCTGTGTTCCATCATATAAATGACTGTGAGCATAGTGGTGAACATTTAAAGACTGTGGGACTTTAAAAGTTATCCTGTGTTTTATCTTGTGTAATTAACAGGAGATCTTAAGGATGAACAAAAAAAGAAAGGTTAGCGTTTAATAGTGATATATTTTGTGTAAAACTCACAAGGGGTCAGTTGTAGTGGTTAATTTTTGGATAATTGACAGAGACTATGGTAGTCTAGGAAGTTGGGACCAGAACTGAAAAAATTCCTCCATCAAATTTGGCCTATAAGTAAATAACACTGTGGTTTATTTTCATGATTAGTGATGTATGAGGGCTGACAGAACCACTACTGGAGACATGGTTCTTCTATAAGAAAGCAAACTGAACAAACCAGGGGGAGCAAGGCAGAATTTTTTCATGTTCTTTGCTTCATTTCCTTACTCCAGTTTCCTACTTTGAGTTCATGCCCTGCTCAATGATTGACTCTGATTGGAACAGAGTCCAATTAAGTCACCTTCTCAGTAAGCTGGGGTTGTTTGTTTGTTTGTTTGTTTGTCACAGCAAGAGAAAGCAAACAACAACACCAAACTTTTATTCCCTAAGATGGTGCTTATCATTTGTTTAGAAGAAGTTTCTGAGAACCAGGAAAAATATGTTGGGTGGTACATTCTAATCTAATCTGGCGTTATGTGTCTTCTTATTGAAGAATTCAGAACATTAATATTAAGAACTATTATTGAACAGCATTTATTAATTCATGAAATTTTTGTTTATTATTAGCTTAGATCTCTTTTAATGAACTCTTTTGGAATTGTTTATTCATCCATATGACTTCTTGAGTATGTTTACCTTTCCCTTCAGACTGGAGTATTTTTTTCTAGTACTCTTTGTAGAAATGGTTTATGTAATCTTCGGAAGTGGAGGCTTATTGGAAAAGGTGCTGCAATGTGGATAGGCTTTGAGATTTCAGAGCCTCACTTCAGTTCCAGTGTGCTCTCTCTGCTTTCTGTTTGTGGTTGAAAATGTGATCATTCAACTTGCTGCTTTGTCTGCCTGCTTCTATGCTCTACTCTCATTAGAGATGCAAAGCCTATGAAACTTGAGGGCAAAATAAACTATTTAGTCTACAATTATTTTTGACCATGAAGTATTGTTGCAACAGCAGAGAATAACAACAATAAAGGTATTGGTAATAGAGAGTGTGGTTGAAGCTGTAAAGAACTTACCATGATATTTTTTTTCCAGAGGAATATGAAAGATTTTGAAAAGTGAACCACCCCTTCATGATTAAAGTATTGCAAAGATCAGGAATTCAAGGCACACTCCTAAACATAGTAAATGGAGAGAAGCTAGAAGCAATCCTACCTAAAATCAGGGACTAGACAAGGCTGTCCACTCTCTCCCTACCTATTCAATAAAGTACTTGAAGTCCTAGTCAGAGCAATTAGACAACAAAAGGAGGTCAAACAGATATAAATTGGAAATAAAGAAATCAAAATATCACTATTTGCAGATGATATGATAGTATACATGAATTACCCCAAAAATTCTACCAGAGAACTCCTAAACCTGATAAAAGAAAAAAAAAGAAAAAAACAAAAACAAAAACAAAAAAAAACCCAAAAAAAACCAAAAAAACTTTAGCAAAGTGGTTAGGTATAAAATTAACTCAAACAAATCAGTAGCCTTCTACTACACAAAGGATAAATAGTCTGAGAAAGAAATTAGGGAAAGAACATCCTTCATGATAGTCATTAATAATATAAAATACCTTGGTGTGACTCTAACCAAGCAAGTGAAAGATTTGTATGACAAGAACATCAAATCCCTGAAGAAAGAAATCAAAAATCTCAGAAGATAGAAAGATCTCCCTTGCTCTTGGATTGGCAGGATTAATATAGTAAAAATGTCCATCTTGCCAAAATAAATCTACAGATTCAATGCAATCCCCATCAAAAGAACTCAATTTTTCATAGAGTTAGAAAGAACAATTTGCAAATTAATTTGGAATAACAAAAAATCCAGGATATCAAAAACAATTTTCAAAAATAAAAGAACTTCTGGGGGAGTCACCATCTCTGACCTCAACCTATACTACAGAACAATAGTGATTAAAAACTGCATTGTATTAGAGCAGAGACAGGCAGGTAGATCAATGGAACAGAATAGAAGACCTAGAAATGAACCCACACACCTATCTATGGTCACTTGATCTTTGACAAAGGAGCTAAAACCATCCAGTAGAAAAAGGACAGCATTTTCATCAAAGGGTGCTGGCTCAACTTGTGGTTAGCATGTAGAAGAATGCCATTTGATCCATTCTTATCTTTTTTGTACAAAGGTCAAGTCTAAGTGGATCAAGGACCTCCACATAAAACCAAATACACTAAAACTAACAAAAGTGAAAGTGTGGGAGAGCTTAGAACACATGGGCACAGGGGAAAATTAACTGAACAGAACACCAGTGGTTTATGCTGTAAGATCAAGAATTGAGGAAGCTGGAAAGAACCCAGATGTCAGTCAACAGAAGAATGGATACAGAAAATGTGGTACATTTACAAAATGGAGTACTACTCAGTTATTAAAAACAAGTTTCTGAAATTTCTAGGCAAGTGGATGGATCTGGAGGGTATCATCCTGAGTGAGATAACCCAATCACAATAGAACTCATATGATATTTACTCACTGATAAGTGGATATTAGCCCAGAAACTTAGAATACCCAAGATACAATTTGCAAAACACACGAAACTCAAGAATAACAGAGACCAAAGTGTGGACACTTCGCCCCTTCTTAGAATTAGGAACAAAACACCCATGGAAGGAGTTATAGAGACAAAGTTTGGAGCTGAGTTGAAAGGATGGACCATCTAGACACTGCTGCACCAAGGTATCCATCCCACTATCAGCCACCAAACACAGACACTATTGCATATGTCAGCAAGATTTTGCTGAAAGAACCCTGATATAGCTGTCTCTTCTGAGGTTATGCCAGTGCCAGGCAAACACAGAAGTGCATGCTCACAATCAGCTATTGGATGGAACACAGGGCTCCCAGTGGAGTAGCTAGAGAAAGTACCCAAGGATCTGAAGGGGCCTGCAACCCTATAGGCAGAACAACAATATGAACTAACCAGTACCCCCATAACTCATGTCTCTAGCTGCATATGTAGCAGAAGATGGCATGGTCGGCCATCATTGGGAAGAGAGGGTCCTTGGTCTTGCAAACTTCATATGCCCCAGTACAGGGAAACACCAGTGCCAAGAAGTGGGAGTGGGTGGGTAGGGGAGCAGAGGGGGGAGGGTATAGGGGACTTTTGGGATAGGATTTGAAAAGTAAATGAAGAAAATACCTAATAAAAATTGGAAAAAGAAAAAAAAGAATTGAAAAATGGGATCTCATAAAATGTAAAGCCTCTGTAAGGTAAAAGACTCTGTCAATAGGACAAAATGGCAACCAACAGATTTGGTAAAGATCTTTATTAATCTCATATTCAATAGAGGGCTAATATCCAATATATACAAAGAACTCAAGAAGTTAGACTGCAGAGAACCAAATAACCCTATTAAAAATGGCATACAGAGCTAACCAAAGAATCCTCAACTGAGGAAATTTGAATGGCTGAGAAGCAGCTAAGGAATTCTTCACCATCCTTAGTTATCAGGGGAAATGCAAATAAAAATAACTCTGAGGTTCCACCTCATACCAGTCAGAATGGATAAGATAAAAAAACTCAGGTGACAGCAGATGCTGGCAAGGATGTGTAGTAAGAGGAACACTCCTTCTTTGCTGGTGGGATTGCCCTCTGAAAATCAGTCTGGTTTTTCCTCAGAAAATTGGACATAGTAATACCTGAAGACCCAACAATACTACTCCTGAGCATATACCCAAAAGATGCTCCAACATATAACAAGGACACATATCCACTATGTTCATAGCGGGCTTCTTTATAATAGCTAGAAGCTGGAAAGAACCCAGATGTCCTTTGACAGAGAAATGGATACAGAAAATGTGGCAAACTTATACAATGGAGTACTACTCAGCCATTAAAAATAATGACTTCATGAAATTCTTAGGCAAATGGACTGTATTAGAAAATATCATCCTGAGTGACAGAACCCAGTCACAAAAGAACATGTTATGCACTCACTGATAAGTGGCTATTATGTAAAAAACTAAGAATAGCCAAGATATAATTCACAGACCACCTGAAGCTCAAGAAGAAGGAGGAGCAAAGAGTAGATTCAGTCCTTCTTAGAAGTGAGAACAAAATACTCAAGGGAGGAAAGAAAGAGACAAATTTTGGAGTAGAGACTGAAGAAAAGGTCTTCCAGAGACTGCCCCACCTGGGGATCCATCCCATATAAAGACACCAAACCCAGACACTATCTTAGATGACAAGAAATGCTTTCTGATGGAAGCCTGATGTAGCTGTCTCTTGAGAGGCTCTGACAAATACAGAGGCAGAGGTTTATAGACAATCATTGGACTGATTGTGGGATCTCTAATGGAGGAGTTAGAGAAAAGACTGAAGGAGCTGAAGAGGTTTGCATCCCCATAGGAAGCACAACATGAACCAACCAAATCCCGCAGTGTTCTCAGGGACTAAACCACCAACCAAAGAATATACATGGAGGGATCCATTGCTCCAGCTGCATATGTACCAGAGGATGACCTTGTGGGGCATCAATGGAAGAAAGGCCCTTGGTCTTGGGAAAGCTCAGTGACCCAGTGTAGGGGAATGCCAGCATGGGGATGTGGCAATTGATGAATGGGTAGCAGAGCACCTTTATAGATGCAGGGGGAGGGAGGCTGGGATGGGTGTTTCCAGAGGGGAAAATGAGAAAGGGGATAACATTTAAAATGTAAATAAAGAAAATATCCAAATTAAAAAAAAATAGAAAAGTGTTTGAATGATTTGAATGCTAGAAGCAGAGCTTACTTAACAGGTAAGTCTTGGCCAAGAAGACAGTACTACTTATAATAATGTTGGTGATAGAAGTTTTGTTTGTGAAGTTTTAGAGGAAAACATGTATTCTATTAATAACCATGCTAGAGGCCATGTGTGTTACAGCTTGGCAAAGAATGGAGCTCCTTTCTTCACATGTCCGGAAAATTTATATGAAGTTTAGTTTGAAAGTAACAGATAAGTAGCTATTGTATGTAAAAACCCAACGGAAACTCGCTTTGGTTTGGTTAGAAAGTAACCAGACTCCTCTTTTAAACAGTACCATCTCTATCTTCTTTCTACTTGAGCTTCAGCTGAAGACTTCCCTCCAATTAACATTTCTGTGAAGGAGCCAAAAAGTCTTGTCTATTGAGCTTATAAATACCTGGCCTAAAATGCTACCATAAATGTCACAAGTACCAAAAGTATGGTTTTCATCCTCCACAAAAAAATACCACGATTGTCCTTTATGGTGATCTATATCCTGGATTTCTAGATAGTAATAATTTTATAGTGCTACTTTCAGTTGTTCCTGTGATACTTCTCAGTAAAGATAGATTCAAAACTTTTTTATAAAAGAAAATCTGTAGAAATTCAATGATATCAAGGATAAAGGTGGCTCTTATGGAACACCTCCAAAAGTATCCAGCCATAAGATATTTTCTTAAAACCATTTATTAGTTCTCATGGCACTATAATAAGTGACTATAATGGCACATGTTTTGTTCTATCCTTTCACATTTCATATTGAGAGCCATTTGTCATATTTTAAAGAGTGGATTCATGTATGTGGAGTAGTCCCCCATCAGATTTTGGCTGAATTATATAAATCTAGAGGAGACTTATGAGAACTTTTACAACCTTTTTTGATATCTATTTTGCTCTAAACCACTAAGCTACAATTTGTCAAGAAAATTTAGATATAAGACAGAAACACTTGGTGACAGTGACATGAGTCACAAACTTTGTCATATGTCACATGTAGAAGACAATGTCTTACTAAAATTATTAGAACATTCAGAATAGATTTCAAGGAAGTTGTCTGCTAGCTGCTAAGACTTCTTAAAACTCATGTTATTTGGCTTATATTTTCAATTTCATATATATATATATATATATATATATATATATATATATATATATATATATATATATATATATATATATATATTCAAGAAGTTGGATTCCAGAAAATCAAGTTAAAAAATGGGTACAGAGCTAAAGAAAGAATTCTCAACTGAGCAATACCGAATGGCTGAGTAGCACCTGAAAAAATAAAAAAAATGTTCAACATCCTTAATAATCAGGGAAATGCAAATCAAAACAAACATGAGATTCTATCTCACACCAGTCAGAATGGTGAAGTTCAAAAATTCAGGTGATAGCAGATGCTGGCAAGGATATTGAGAAAAATCTTCCATTGCTGGAGGGATTGCAAGCTGATACAACCTCTCTGGAAATCAGTTTGTTTTTTCCTCAGAAAGTTGGACATAGTACTACTGGAAGATCCAGTAATGCCTCTCCTGGGCATACACTCAGAAGAAATTTCAACTTGTAATAAGGACACATGCTCCACTATGTTCATAGCAGGCTTATTTATAATAGCCAGGAGCTGAAATGAACCCAGATGTCCCTCAACAGAGAAATGAACACAGAAAATGTGGTACATTTATCAATGGAGCACTACTCAGCAATTAAAAACAATGAATTTCTGAAATTCTTAGGCAAATGGATGGATCTGGAAGATATCATCCTGAGTGAGGCAACCCAATCAAAAAAGAGCTCACATGATATGCACTCACTGATACATGGATATTATCCCAGTGCCACAGACTGGGCCTAGTCGCACCCCCCCCCCCCCTTGATCCATGGGAATCAGGGGTTCAGACAGATGGGCATAGAGTTGGTGAGAAGGAGGGTTGACAAATAGATGTGACACAAGGGAGTATGGATCTGAATGTAATTTGTCAAATTGAGCATCAAGCTTTTTTTTTAAAATCATTTTTATTTATATTTTTATTAGATATTTTCTTTATTTACCTTTCAAATGCCATCCTGAAAGTCCCCTATACCCTTCCCCCACCCTGCTCCCCTACCCACCCACTCCCACTTCTTGGCCCTGGTGTTCCCCTGTACTGGGGCATATAAAGTTTGCAATACCAAGGGGCCTCAATTCCTAGTGATGGCTGACCAGGCTATCTTCTGCTACATATGGAGCTAAAGACATGAGCTCTGGGGATACTGGTTAGTTCATATTGTTGTTCAACCTATAGGGTTGCAGACCTCTTCAGCTCCTTGGATGCTTTCTCTAAATAGGCAAGTTAGTGGACACACCAGCAAGGTACAATGAGGTTACTGGATTCTTACACAAAATAGAAGAATGCGAACACAAAGGACTGGCAGGAACTAGCTGGGATAAAATTCAATGTTAACAACTGGGATTAAAAAGTATCCCCACCTAAGGTCAGCTTAATCTTAGAAGCCAGGGGCAAGGGCTTTGTGCCCTTGCCATAGTTCCTATTCTAGTCTATTGTATAGGCTACCTTCCCCCTAGGCCTTTGTAAATTCCTGTGTATAGGTGTAACTCAGCTATCTATAGTTCTAAGTATCTATTCTGGTTCATCCCTAGACCACAACCTTCCTTTTGCCTAGATAATGGTAAACTCCTGTGTAGGGCAGTGACTCAGCTACCATGTCCAGGGTCAGCTCATGGACTGACTGACTAGGACTGGTGAAGAATCTAACTTAGCTATATGTCAAAAATTCAATCCTTAGAGGCACTTATAATAAAGCAATATTAAGGAAAAGCACACAGATCCATTTACCAACTAAAGCAAGGACATTGGAGCATTCATTATGCAGGAGACTAATTTTCCGTGAACTTTTTGCCTCAGAACCATGCCCAGGCTTTTAGGCCTGTCAGGCGGGTCGCTACTGGAGTAGATGTAGCAGCCCAGAAACTTAGAATACCCAAGATACTGAAAGACCCACAATGTGAGGACTCCCCCACATTCTGAGTCAGGAGAGGTGAGATCCCAAATCACTCACAAGAAACAGTCTTGATGCAAACAGCAAAAGGATTTTTATTTCAAGAGTGCTCTTGGGCCCACAGTCATATTGAGGACCATGGTGCCCTGAGTATCTGGGTAAGGGGGTATTTAAAGGAAGAAACCACAACTCAAGGGGGTGGGGAGGGTGTTGTTGGAAAATACGAAAAATACCAGTTAAGAGTCATGAGGAAGTGGAAAGTCAAGACAGTTTTTTATAAGCATCTAACAATAGCACATTTGCATAGTGGGTTCCAGCAATGGTCAGGGTGGGTCAGGGCGACTTTCTTTGAAGGAACACTCCCTTAACCCAGGAAGTATGTGGTGGAGGATTGTTGCTATCTGTTTTATGATTAGCATACCTTAGAGCATTGAGTTACAAAGGTCACATTCTCAAGCCTAGGCCTAAAGGCCTAGTTTTTATGTTTCAGTTTTTTATTTCCCACTTCCACTTGTTAGTAGTTCTAATCTTAGAACTAGACACTGTCTTCTCCCTGATGCACTTGATCCTTTAGGGCATGGTACTGTTGTCTCAAAAATAAAAGCTGCACTTTACTAAGCCTTGCTCCCTAACACACATTGACCTATAATGGGAGGGTAAGGGAAAATTTCTGGATAACATGTGAAATGTAAATGAAGAAAATATCTAATAAAGAGAAAAAAAAAGAAAAAAAAAAGTAGAAGCAAAATCAAAAGTGGTCCCATAAGTGTAGAAAGTAAGGTGGTCAAGAGTACAAGATAAGGGCCTTTCCCCCGAGTCTCAAGGTTTTCTGCATGATGGCATCAAATGTAGACCAAATCTCTAACTTGGAAGTGATGTGGGGCTTGCAGGTCTCCTTCTTTTATGTAGGACTTCTGGAGCTGCTTCCATGCTTGCTGTCTCACCCACTTGAGTGTCTTGAGCCTAGAGAACAAAGGCTGGGAAAGCAGCATGTCAGCACTATGTACAGAGGCTATTTTTACCAGTGGAGGGGGCTCCCCGTAGAGTAATTCATAGGGGCTCAGTCCAAACTGTCCAGGGGTGTTCTTAACCCTGAAGAGCACAAAGGGTAGGAGAGCTATCCAACCATTAATGCCAGTCTCCACTGTCAATTTGGTAAGTGTCTCTTTTAATGGTTTAATTCATCCTCTCTACCTGTCTTGAACTTTGGGGCCTGTATGCACAATGTAACTTCCAATCAATCCTTAATATCTTGGCCAGTCCCTGAATTACCTGGGCAACAAAGATTACCTTGGGTATCCCAAACCTCAGGAAGATTTCTTCTAGGATCTTCTTGGCTACCACATTGGCCGTCTCAGTAGGAAAAGCTTCTACCCAGTTTGGAAAGGTAACTATAAAAACTAATATGTACTTGTTGCCATATCTAGCTGGCTTAGATTTTGTAAAATCTACCTCCCAATAGGTTCCAGGCCTCTCTCCCCTGTGCCTCTTCCCAGGAGTATACATTGAGTGTCCTGCATTAACACAGGCCTTGCAGCTTTTGATTATTTCTTCTGCCAAGTCAGAGAGTCCTATAACACAGTAGTTGGAGGACCTAACTACACCTTTTAAATTCTTGGCCCCTAAGTGGGTCAAGTAATGTAAATTGGTAACATACTTGTGTCCTCTTCCTGTGGGAGGACTAGTTTTCCTTTTCCTGTTTCTACTATCTCATACAGGGGTTCCTTTACCAGTCCTAATTTGTCCATAACTTGATAGTCCACAGGGGTGTATCTAAATCTGGTGTCTCTGACATCAAAATAATAATAATCTTGAGGCTCCTTGACTTCCAGAATCATTGCTCCTTGGGCCAGCTGTTTGGCAGTTAGATTTAGGCACAGCATCTTGAGTTTTCTGGTGTCCTAGACAATGTATAATGGCCACCTTTTGGACAAGTGTATGGACATGAGGAGGCTCAAAATTTCCTCTTTATTTTTTATATCTTTTCCTGCAGATGTCAACAGCCCTCTTTGTTTGCATATTGCTACTTTGCAGTGGCAAAATGAAACCTGCTGTCAGTGTAAATGTTAATAGACTTTCCCTTTGCCATTCATAGAGCTTGTATCAAAGCCACAAGTTCGGCTTTCTGGGCCGATGTCCCTTCAGGGAGGCTGCTGGCCTAGATCACTTGCTTTCTGTCCACCACTGCTGCCCCAGCCTTCTGCTTACCTTCAACCAAAAACAACTGTCATCTGACTCCCAGGCCAAGGCTGATCCTTCGAATCATTTCAAGTACCAGTGTCTTCTGCCAGAGTAGGTGAAGAGTCATCAGTCTTGGGCAATAGGGTAGTGGGATTGAGGACAGCAGGGGGAGCGAAGGTTACTCCTTCAGTCAACAAAAAGCTCTGATAATGTTTCAAACGAGTGTTGGTCATCCATCTGTCAGGGGGCTGTAGGATAATGCTTTCAATGCTTTCAATGCTTTTAATGAGCATGGGGTGCCACTAGAGTTATTTGCTGTCCTAGAGTGAGCTTATCAGCATCCTAGACAAGCAGAGCTATGGCAGCAATAGCTTTCAAGCAAGAAAGCCATCCGCTGGCAACAGGGTCTAACTTCTTGGATAGGAAAGCCACTGGCCTTTTCCATGATCCCAAAGTCTGGATAAGGACTCCTCTGGTGACCCCTGCTCTCTCATCAGGCAAGGCCAAGGCTGAGGCTGTTAGTAGGGCCTTTTTAATTTCTTCAAAGACTTTCTGGTGATCTGGGGTCCACACAAACACCTCCCCTTCCTTGGTTAGGGGGTACAACAGGGCAGCTAAGGTCGCAAACCCAGGTATCCAGAGCCTGCAGAAGCAAGTGGTGCCCAAGAATTCTCTAACTTGCCTTGGTGTAGTTGGGGTGGGAATCTGAGTTACAGTCTTTCCTCTGGCTTCCATTAGCCACTGCTCCTGTCTCAAAGTGTGTATCCCAAATAAGTAACTTCAGTCTGACACAGCTGACCCTTTTTAGCTGAGGCTCACTGCCCCAACTCACTTAATTCTGTCAAGCACATTGGTCTTCTGTTGCCCATATTCCCTATCTGTCTAGGTCCTGTCTTTTCTTTCTCTTTTACCACTGCAGCCAAGATTCTAGTCAAATTTCTCTCTTGTCTACCACCATCCCTCCTGTTCTCTTTCTCCTCTCTCTCTCTCTCTCTCTCTCTCTCTCTCTCTCTCTCTCTCATAATACACCTTTTCTGCCTCTTTCAATAGATCACATAACTCAGCCTCCTGTAACCTTTCAAATTTCTGAAGTTTTTTTTGTTTGTTTGTTTTTTTGTTTTTTTCTGATATCCAGGGCTGACTGCCTTATGAAGGCCAGGGCCACTGAGGCCTTCTGGGCTTCAGAGGTAGGATCAAAGGAAGTAAACTGCCTGAAGTCTTCCAAGGAACACCAAAGGAGGTTCAGTTGGCCCCTGCATTACCTCTGTTACCTTAGACAAATTAGTGGGCTGTCTTGAGGCGCCTCAGAGATCAGAGCCTGGCGATAAGATTTGTAAGCTCTCCCTACCTTTATCCATGTTGGAGTGCCAATGGGGCGAGTCAAAAGGAATCCCTCGTTGATCTCATTTTGTAGCTGTGTAGGCTGCCTGTCAGTTCTTGGGATATTTTTTCTAGTCTCTAATAGAATTCTCTCTTACTCCTTCATTGTGAAGAGCATCTGCAGCTCCGATTTGGGAGAAGCCTTCACTTTCAATTTCTCTTGTAACACCAGAGCACAATCACAATTTTGGGAAGCAAAACTCAATTTGAACACTGTAAACAATCCAATCTCTTTAAAAATCAACACCAAAAACATTACTTGCTACAAAGTTTGGCTTTCTATTATTGCACACAAATGCAAGAAGGTAAAGCCCCCAATTCCTCAAAGAGACACTGCCCTAAATCCTATCTTTTATAAGACTGGTTTCTAGGATAAGAATTACATAGAATATTACCTAATTTCAGGTGTATCTTTAGAGACCTGTTTCCATGGGTTGGCTCCTGATACATGTTGTAGTTTTAAATTACTCCAACCCAGAGTTAGCAGTTTTAAGCCATCTTTTTCTTACCAATGTTACAAATTTTTAATCATAACCAATAACTTATGAGCCAATAATCTATAACCAAGATATATAAAACATATTTATACTTTTAAAAGTATTTAGAAACAAAAATGAAATGGCTGCATACATTTGCTTATTTAAACCAAACAAAATTCTTAATTTTTCTTAGCTGTAATTTCCAGAGAGGAGCTCCTTGCTACCTGATGAATCCAATAATCTCAAGCACAGAGATTGTTGTAGGAAAAAACAACCATCAGTCCCTTACCATAGAACTTGAGTAACTGCTGGTCCCTTTAAGAGCAGCGTTTATAATCAGCTCCTAGCAGGGCTTCTCCAGCCACACTAGACTCCTAACTACAGGTGCAGGGCTCCAAAGACCAATTGATACTGTTTAAATATATCTTTTCTCTTTCACCAAATTATCTCCAGATAGTCAGAGAGTACTCTTTTTCTCAAAACCCATTCTCTCATGTCTCAGATGTAAACTATCTCTAGTCAGGGTACAAAGCACCTGAGAATTACCCCTGCTTCTATAGATTTTCACATAGCTCTAAACACTTACACAAAAAACACACAAAACAGAAACCAACAGATCCAGACACACATGACCCTTTTTTGTCTTCCACAATCAGGCAGAACAATTAGACGATCTCTGAGGGGGAAGCTTCTGCTTCAACATAGAACTCGGTCCCTCTGACTGATCTCCAGAGACTACCAGGCGTCCCTGGATCTCCCCACTTCCAAGGGCATCCCTCAGGGCGGCAGCCTGTGGTCCTCCTAGAATGTCTGCCGATCATAGTCCTCTAGTCCTTATGGCCCGAAAGGACATCTACGAATACAAAGCATGCGCCTTTCAGAAAACCCCATCATCCGCTTCCACCTAGATTACCAAAACCAGAAAAATGACCCAGAGGGTCACTGAATCAGATGGCCAGTTCTCGACAAGAGGGTTACAATATAGCTACCAACATATATATGGGACAGAGGTCCCTACAGATGGAACAATGGTCCCCACAGATGGGGTGTCCCCCAGGGCAATTTTTAAACCAGACTTGGGCTGATCAGTATCTAAACTCAGGCAGATCAGAATCCAAAACTCAGGCTGACCAGAATCTAAACTCAGGTGGATCCAAACTCCAGCGGTGCAGTGCTTCAGAAACAAAGGATGAGATACAGACAAACAAACCAACACAACAAGTGGACATTTGTTTCAGAAAACAGAAAACAGACACTCAGAACAGAGACACCAGCTGACATGCACACACATACCAGAGGGGATCCGCATACCTCCAAGTCAGTTCTCAGGTGTGAGGGTGGTCGCATTTCAAGGCCAATGCACCAAATGAAAGACCCAGACGTGAGGACTCCCCCACATTCTGACTCAGGAGAGGTGACACCCCAAATCACTCACAAGAAACAGTCTTGATGCAAAGAACAAGAGGGTTTTTATTTCAAGAGCATTCTCAGGCCCACAGTCATATAGAGGATGGTGGCACCCCGAGTAGCTGGGTAAGGGGGTATTTAAAGGAAGAAACCACAACTCAAGGGGGTAGGGAAGGCATTGTTGAAAAATACCAAAAATACCAGTTAAGAGTCATGAGGAAGTGGAAAGTCAAGACAGTTTTCTATGAGGTTCTAACAATAGCACATTTGCATAGCGGTTTCCAGCAATGGTCAGGGTGGGTCAGGGTAAATTTCTTTGAAGGTACATTCCATGAACCCAGGAAGCAGGTGGGTGGAGGAATGTTGCTATCTGTTTTATGATTAGCATACCTTAGAGCATTGAGTCACAAAGGTCACATTCTCAAGCCTGGGCCTAAAGGCCTAGTTTTTATGTTTCACTTTTTTATTTATTTTGCTGTTAAATTAACATATTAAACTAACACCTAAAGACATATACAATCATAAATTAGTACATCTTTCAATCCTGAAGAAATACTTTAAATATCCATAGATTACTACATTTCTCAGTAACCATCAGAGTGTTCTAGTTGCACTAGAGAGTTATTAACACAGGGACCAACAACTGGTTGTCATGTAGAGGATAAGATATTGTGCAACGAGAGACACTGCTAACAAAATGATCACCTGTGTTTCATCTGCTTCACAGATTTTTGGCAGCTCAGCCATCTCCAGCAGAAATGACATTTGCCCAGCTTTTTGTTGTTGTTGTTGTTGCTGTTTTGGGGTTTTTTTTTTGTTGTTGTTGTTTGTTTTTTGAGACTGGGTTTCTCTGTATCACTTTGCAGACCAGGCTGATCTCCAACTCAGAAACCTGCCTGCCTCTGCCTCCTGAGTGCTGGGATTAAAGGGGTGTGCTGCCACACCTGGTTATTAACTCTCCTCTATCAAAACCTTCCTTAAGGTTACTGTTCAATAGATCTTACTGTTAAATTGGAATCAAAAGTCATTACATATCCAAGTTTGTCAAAAACAGATTCTTTCAAAAGACTACACCCTGAAAAAATACCATGGAGATTTAATTGGTAGCTGTCCAGTGTGCTTCCAACCCTTCCTTTTCACTTTCTTTGCAACTTCTTTAGTGCTACTCCCTTGACAACTGATGATGGTGTGCTTCTGCAGTGGATGGCACTGGAAATTGGAACTTTGCCCCTAATTCTTGTCTGTCTCTCAGCTCTGAGCCATCATGCACTGAGTTCCAAACTCTAGTCTTAACCAAACTGAGCCACATGTGTCAAATTTTCATAACCCTATGTTAATAGAAGAACATTAGCTGCATTGGGCCAAAGGGACTGGCTTTGGCACAGGTTCCACAGCATCAGGATGGGACATGGAATAAGCCATAACTAAACAGAGGCTAGAAAAAGGAGCATGTGACCTATTTTTTGCAGGTTCTTGTGAGTTACATAAACCCCATGAGTAGTGATGTAAATGGGGAAGCCTGGGCATCTCCAGAGAGCCAAGAACAGAACAGCAGTGCTCTGCCCTCTGCTTCTGAAGCTTCTCAGTCAGTTCTGCCTCATCCCATCCATGTACCTATTCAATGACTTTGTTCTGGACATGGCAATACATATGTAACTTGATGATGCTCTGCTAGAGTTGCTCAAGGCCATTGCTTCTTGTACCTCTATAGTGCTGCTGTTGTTGCCTCTTTTAACAGATAAGAGTGAAGAATAGGAAGAAGGCCAGACTGTCAGATTTCTGTTGGTACATTATTAGCCAAAATAAGACCTGTGTTGATACCCACACCAACCGCTTAAGATCTAAAAGGAAAAATGTTAAAACAGAAGTTAGTCCAGATGCACCTGATCAAGAACCAGGACTTACTCTTCTGGTCTCAGACATCCAGAAGACCTCCACTAGGGCTATGACTTACCTAGTCTTACTTAGGTTCTTGACCCCTTAATGGTGCAAATATTATCATGGAGAGTGGAACTTCAATCAAATCATAAAATGATTGGTTACCTGAATAACATTGATGCTACAATTATAGCAGTGGGAATATCTTGCCTGAGTAGTTGTTGTAGCTCCTAAGGTTCATGGTGGTGGAAGAGTGATAATTACTTTTCTCACTTAGCAGTATACATAACATTTTCCTGAACTATGAAAGCAAACCAGTATAGATAAAGCGTTCAGGTCAGTACCAGCTTGATTTCTCCATGTGTTATTGTACTGGCTAGGTTTGTGTCAACTTGACACAGCTGGAATTATCACAGAAAAAGGAGTTTCAGTTGGGGAAATGCCTCTATGAGATCTAGCTGTGAGGCATTTTCTCAATTAGTGATCAAGGGCCCCTTGTGGGTGGGACCATCTCTGGGCTGGCAGTCTTGGGTTCTATAAGAGAGCAGGCTGAGCAAGCCAAACGAAGCAAGCCAGTAAAGAACATCCCTCCATGGCTTCTGCATCAGCTCCTGCTTTCTGACCTGTTTGAGTTCCAGTCCTGACTTCCTTTGGTGATGAACAGCTGTATGGAAGTGTAAGCTGAATAAACCCTTTCCTCCCCAACTTGCTTCTTGGTCATGATGTTTGTGCAGGAATAGAAACCCTGACTAAGACAGTTATGATTTAAGAATGTTTTATTTTCATAGGCTCATAATATCACAATCTGGAAGATATCTAAGAGCAGTATTAATAGTTCATAGTTGTTTTTTTTTTTTGGGGGGGGGGCAATGAGACTTTACCAATCAATAATCCAAAGAGAAATAATATATTTCTGTCATGCAGCTTTTTATTTGATTGCTAATGACCTTGTCTTGTCATTGTCTCTTGTTATAAATTAACTCAATTTAAATTAATTTAAATACATGAATTTGTATCTAGTCTAGGAAGGAACTACAATAGTAGGTTTCCATATGACTTTTTAAAAAAATATCTTAAGGGTTATTTATCATCCATACAAACTGTCCTCTAGCCTGTCCTCCCATCCTCCACTTGACTTCACCCTTTTTCTTCATTATCTTCTTCCCACTTCATATCAATTTGTTTCTATCTTCCCTTTCTTAAAAGCTAATCATTTTTAATTGTCTACAGAACACCATATTTTATGCTAGTAACTTGTGAGAAACACTAAATCTCCCATTGAAATGCAGAAGTGTTATGTATTAACAATATCCTCAGATGATTCATGTGCAAGTACAATTTTTAAAAATGATGATTAAATACTTATCATAATTACCATTTAGTCTATGAAAAAGGTCAATGAAGATAGTGACTCATGGAAAAACAGAAATGAACACTAGGAATAAAATATTGGAAATATTACAGAAACCTCATAATTTTATTATATCTATATGTGATCAGTCAGCTTAAATTCTGCTTAACTTTATTTAATATTTTACACACTAAATTTGTTTTTATTATATTTTACAAATTATACTTCTGTAGCTGATTAGATATTGTAAAGAGGCATCAGACACATTTTGTGAGAAACCAAACAAGATCACTTGATCATGTGAGACCTAAATAGGCTGAAATATCATTCATATAGAAACAGACCACTATTTTATTAAAGATGGCTGCAAGTTTTATTGAGACATATTATTTAAGTAATTTCAGTTGATGTAAGGGACTGATTTATAAAAATATGGAAAACTGTTGATGAAACAGTTTGTAAAAGATTCAGATTTCCAAATTAACCTAAGCCTATAATAAGAAGTCCCATTTTCTGTATATCATTTCATAACTACAAATTAAAAATAGAAATTATTTTGTGTGTGTGTGAGTGGAAAGACTTATCACCAAGGTGATGTCAGTATCATTTCCTGATTTAGAAAAAAGGGCAATTTTAATAGAGTGAAGCTAAAATTTGAAATGAGTCATTGAAATGGTAGGATATGAAAGAAAAAGTTCACAGGTAAGGTGTTATGAAAAAGGCAAAATGAAGTTGTTTTATATCAACCAATGATAATAATAGTGTTTATGTCATTAACAACCTCACAATCCTTTTATTAGATATTTTCTTCATTTACATTTCAAATGCAATCCCAAAAGTCCCCTATATCCTCCCCCTGTCCTGCTCCCCAACACACCCTCTCCTGGCCCTGGCATTCCCCTCTACTGGGGCATATGATCTTCAAAAAACCAAGGGTCTCTCCTACCACTGAGGGCCTACTAGGCCATCCACTGCTACATACACAACTAGAGACACGAGCTCTGGGGGGTACTGGTTAGTTCATATTGTTTTTCCTCCTATAGTGTTAAAGATTCCTTTACAGCTTTGGGTACTTTCTCTAGCTCCTCCATTAGGGACCCTGTGTTCCATCATATAGATGACTGTGAGCATCCACATCAATACTTGCTAAGCACTGGCATAGCCTCTCTCGAGACAGCTATATCAGGGCCTTTTCAGCAAAATCTTGTTGGCATATACAATAGTGTCTGGGTTTGGTGGATGATTATGGGATGGATTCCTGGGTAGGGTAGTCTCTGGAAGGACCTTCTTTCTGTCTAAGCTCCGAACTTTGTTTCTTTAACTCCTTCCATGGGTATTTTATCCCCATTCTAAGAAGGAACCAAGTATCCACGCCTTGGTCTTCCTTCTTCTTGAGTTTCATGTGTTTTGCAAATTGTACCTTGGGTATTCTAAGTTGCTGGGCTAATATCCACTTATCAGTGAGTGAATATCATGTGTGTTCTTTTGAGATTGGGTTACCTCACACAGAATGATATCCTCCAGATCCTAAGAATATCATAAATTCATTGTTTTTAACAGCTGAGTAGTACTCCATTGTGTAAATATACCACATTTTCTGTTTCCATTCTTCTGTTGAGGGACATTTTGATAATTTCCAGCTTCTGGCTATTATAAATAAGGCTGCTATGAACACAGTGGAACATGTGTCCTTAATACAAGTTGGAACATCTTCTGGGTATATGCCCAGGAGAGGTATTGATGGATCATCCAGTAGTACACTGTCCAATTTTCTGAGGAACCTGCAGACTGATTTCCAGAGTGGTTGTACCAGCTTGCAATCCCACGAGCAATGGAGGTGTGTTCCTCTTTCTCCACATCCTTGCCAGCATCTGCTGTCACCTAAATTTTTGATCTTAACCATTCTGACAGGTTTGAGATAGAATTTCAGGGTTGTTTTGATTTGCATTTCCCTGATGATTAAGGATGTTGAACATTTTTTTTTCAGGTGCTTCTCAGCCATTCAGTATTCCTCAATTGAGAATTCTTTGTTTAGCCTTGTACCCCATTTTTTAATAGGGTTATTTGTTATTCTGGTGTCCATTTGCTTCAGTTCTTTATATATATGGAATATTAGTTCCTTGATTTAGGATTGGTAAGTATCTTTTCCCAATCTATTGGTGGTCTTTCTGCCTTTTTGACAGTGTCTTTTGCCTTACAGAAGCTTTGCAATTTTATGAAGTCTCATTTGTTGATTCTCAATGTTATAGCACAAGCCATTGCTCTTCTGTTCAGGAATTTTCTCCCTGTGCCCATGTCTTTGAGACTTTCCCCCACTTTCTCCTCTATAAGTTTCAGTGTCCCTGGTTTTATGTGGAGTACATTGATCTACTTAGACTGAAGCTTTTTACAAGGAGATAAGAATGTATCAATTCATATTCTCCTAAATGATAACCTCTAGTTGTGCCAGCACCATTTGTTGAAAATGCTGTCCTTTTTCCACTGGATGGTTTAACTCCCTTGTCAAAGATCAAGTGACCATAGGTGTGTGGGTTCATTTCTGGGTCTTCAATTCTATTCCATTTGTCTACCTGTCTGTCATTGTACCAGTACCATGTAGATTTTAAAAACAATTGCTCTGTCATACAGCTTGAGGTCAGGCAGGATGATTCTACCAGAGGTTCTTTTATTGTTGAGAATAGTTTTTGCTATTCTAGGCTTTTTGTTATTCCAGGTGTATTTGAAAATTGCTCTAACTCTGTGAAGAATTGAGTTGGGATTTTGATAGGGATTGCATTGAATCTGTAGATTGCTTTTGGTATGATAGCAAATTTTCCTATATCAATCCTGCCAATCCATAAGCTTGGGAGATCTTTCCATCTTCTGAGATCTTCCTTGATTTCTTTCTTCAGAAACTTGAAGTTCTTATCATACAGATCTTTTCTACCTTAGTTAGAGCCACACCACGCTATTTTATAGTATTTGTGACTAGTGTGAAGTGTGTTGTTTCCCTAATTTCTTTCTCAGCCTGCTTATCCTTTGTATAGAGAAAGGCAATTGATTTGTTTCAGTTAATTTTTTTTCAACTTTTATTAGATATTTTCTTCATTTACATTTCAAGTGTTATCCAGAAAGTTCCCTATATCCTCCCCCCTCCCGGCCCTGCTCCCCTACCCACCCGCTCCCACCCCTTGGCCCCGGCGTTCCCCTGTATTGGGGCATATAAAGTCTGCATAACCAAGGNTCCAGCTACTGCACTAAAGCTGTTTATCAGGTTTAGGAGTTCTCTGGTGGAGTTTTTGGGGTCACTTATATATACTATCATATCATCTGCAAATAGCGATAATTTGAGTTCTTCCTTTCCAATTTGTATCCCCTTGACCTCCTTTTGTTGTCGAATGGCTCTGGCTAGGACTTCAAGTACTATATTGAATAGATAGGGAAAAAGTGGGCAGCCTTGTCACTTTCTCCCTATCTATTCAATATAGTACTTGTTTCAGTTAATTTTATATCCAGCTACTGCACTGAAGCTGTTATCATGTTAAGGAGTTCTTTGGTGGAATTTTTGTGTCACTTAAGTTTATTATCATATCATCTGCAAATAGTGATATTTTTACTTCTTCCTTTCCAATTTGTATCTTCTTGGTCTCCTATTGTTGTCTAATAGCTCTGGCTAGGACTTCAAGTACTATAATGAATAGGTAGGGAGAAAGAGGGCAGCCTTGTCTAGTCCCTGATTAAAGTGGGATTGCTTCAAGCTTCTCTCCATTTAGTTTGATGTTGGCTACTGGTTTGCTGTATATTGCTTTTATTATGTTTAGGTATGGGCCTTGAATTCCTGTTTTTTCCAATACTTTTATTATGAAAGGGTGTTGGATTTTGTCAAATGCTTTCTCAGCATCTAATGAGATAATCATGTGCTTTTTGTCTTTGAGTTTGTTTATATAATAGCTTACATTGATGGATTCTTATATATTAAACTATCCCTGCCTCCCTGGAATGAAGCCTACTTGACCATGATGGATGATCGTTTGATGTGTTCTTCTATTAGGTTTGCTAGAATTTACATCAATATTCATAAGGGAAATTAGTTTGAAACTCTCTTTCTATGTTGGGTCTTTGTGAGATTTAGGTATCAGAGTAATTGTGCCTTCATAGAATGAATTGGGTAGAGTACCTTCTGTTTCTATTTTTTTTTGGGGGGGGAGGAGTATTGGTATTAGGTCTTCTTTGAAGGTCTGATAGAATTCTGCACTAAACCCATTTTGTCCTGTGCTTTTTTTTTTTTTTTTGGCTGGGAGACTATTAATGACTGCTTCTATTTCTTTAGAGGATATGGGACTCTTTAGATCGTTATTCTGATCCTGATTTAACTTTGGCACCTGGTATCTGTATAGATAATTGCCCATTGTATACAGATTTTCCAGTTTTGTTGAGTATAGCCTTTTCTAGTATGATCTGATGATGTTTTGGATTTCCTCAGATTCTGTTATGTCTCCCTTTTCATTTCTGATTTTGTTAATTGGGATACTGTCCCTGTGCCATCTTGTTAGTCTGGCTAAAGGTTTATCTATCTTGTTGATTTTCTCAAAGAACCAGCTCCTGGTTTAGTTGATTCTTTGTATAGTTATTTTTGTTTACACTCAGTTGATTTCATCCCTGAGTTTCTTTATTTCCTGCAGTCTACTCCTCTTGGGTGAATTTGCTTCCTTTTGTTCTAGAGCTTTTAGGTGTGCTGTCAAGTTACTAGTGTATGCTCTCTGTGGTTTCTTTTTTGAGGCACTCAGCACTATGTGTTTTCCTCTTAGTACTGCTTTCATTGTGTCCCATAAGTTTGGGTGTGTTGCGGCTTCATTTTCATTACACTCTAAAAAGTCTTTAATTTCTTTCTTTATTTCTTCTTTGACCAAAGTATCATTGAGTAAAGTGATGTTCAGCTTCCATGTGAATGTTGGATTTCTATTATTTATGTTGTTATTGAAGATCAACCTTTGTCTGTGGTGATCTGATAACAACCTTACAATTTCATAAGGAATATATATAAGAAAAATTCTATCAATAGAATTCAATTGTTTTGAAAATCCATACATATAATTATGCAGTTTGTTTTGAAATGTTTAAGAAAGAAAGGTATCCACAAATATCAACATTTGGAGCTTAACCTTATAAGTTAAAGTGAACAGGATTCGGAGGATAGAGGGATTACTGTAGGCAGTGAACATAGTATTGTCCAAGGCGCTTGCATAGAAGGCATTTTGACAAATTAAAAGAAAGAAAGAAAGAAAGAAAGAAAGAAAGAGAGAGAGAGAGAGAGAGAAAGAGAGAAAGAGAGAAAGAGAGAAAGAGAGAAAGAGAAAGAAAAGCAGAAGTAACAAAAAGATACAGTCCTCATGGGACACACTAAGATGGAAAAACTGAAGATAAGACTTGGTACATGGACCTGATCATGAACACACTGGAAGGCCATAATCAATCATTAATTTGAATATTACCTAATAAATATTAGGATAATATAGAATGAGTAAAAGAAAGGCAGTGAAATGATCAAAAATACATTTTGGATGATACCTTCAAATATTCTTTATAGGATCTGGAATACCACCAGACAGGTTTAAAAGACGCAAAGATCATTTCTCAAAGTCCTTTGGGAAAACTTATAAATGAATAAGTTGAAATTATCAACACACATACACACACACACACATTCCTGCATGCATGTCCACACAAACATATGTAAACACTAATTTTTCTCATTATTTAATTTGGTAGGATAGCTGGTTTCAAACATCCTATCACTCTCTGTCTCATGAATGCTAGAATTATAGGTATACCATACCCAGGCAAGAAATCATTATTTTAAAAGTAAACTTTTTGGCTTGTAAGTTTAATACAGATTGAGATATATAATTAGCACCAAGTTAGTTTTAGTGAATAATAATTAGGTTATTCAGGACAATAAGAATATACATATGGGTATAATAATGTGTATTTTAAGACATTGTAAAGTATTATTAGTAGCAGAAAATACAGTATAAGGAGAGCCCAAAATATTTACAGGGGTAATCCAGAAAAAAAATTAGCACTGAACACATTTAAATTTTTTTGTTTGTGTACCATGTAAGTTGATTGATATTTGAGAACTCAGTTCCTAAAACAATTTAAGTTCAAGTTGTTCCCGCCTATGGATTAATAGCCTAGATTCATATAACATAAGTTGATCAAGAAGAATATATGGCTGTAACTAACTATAGTGAATCTAGAGAGGATATATATTTAAGTATATGCTAAAATTAATAGTAGGTTCTCTCTGGAGAGAAGGCATTTTATACTAAATTTCAGAGCTCTATAAACTAGTTTAAAAGGTGAACCAAATCACCTATTCAAAGAAATTAGACACAGAAACAAGGCAAAAAATTAGAGGAAATAAACCCTTCAAACATTTATTTATCAGACAGATCAGAAAATAAACATGCTAGTTTATGCTTAATGTAGTAAAACCCCACAAGGAACAAGAGACTACTAAACATGACCTAGATATTTGGAAACATGCCAAATAAAACTGGCAGGATGAAAATATATTTAAAAATATTTAAAGATTCATTACAAAATTGACATTACAGAAGACATAAATCATTCAATTTGAAGATAAGTGACAATAAATGTTCGGAATGCAGTACAGAAGATAATAAAAGAAAAATATCAGCGCAGATAAAAATACATACTTTTTTTTAGTTGGTTTATTATTTTTTAAGCTGGGGTGTGTCTCTGATAAAAATTGACCGTTTGCTTAGCGGAAAGTTACATAATTTCTTGTACTAATAAAAAAATTAGTTTAGCTGATGAGAACATGACCCTAAAACAGATGGTGTTTTAGAACGGAATTCTTTGCCTGTCATCCTTTTCTCTGCAAACCACAGCCATCTTTTCTACCTTCATCAGTGTTGTTATTCACATAAGAGTTAATTCACTGAAGCTCAACACATTAACTAAAACATTGGTTTGTGCATATGACATCTGCATCTATATTCATGTCCACATATGTTTGCATAAGTATGGAGGCTAGTGGTCACTACGGGGTGTCTTCTATAAATCTCCAACTTATTTTCTGAGAAGAGGCATTTCTGTGAGCCCAGAATTCATTGACTGGCTAGCTAGCTGGCATGGGGGCTGAGCTTCCAGAGTTTCTTTGTCTCCACCTCTCAGCACAGAGTTTGCAGGTGCTGGTCCCCATGGCACTATGAGGTATCAGGGGTCAGGGCTTGTGTGTGTCAGGGAGGATGTAAGCTCAGGGCCTCGTGTTTGTGTTGCAAGCACTTCACCCACTGATGAAGACACTCAAAATTTAAGGCACTTTTCTGGAAAAAAAGGAAAAAAAAGAGAGATACAGAGAAAGGCAGACAGACAGACAGGCAGGCAGACAGACAGACAGAGATTTATTCAACAATGAATGCATTTCTTCCAAAGACAAAACCAAGGGCAGAGTTGACTAATTTCAGGCATCGAAATCCTTGCTGGGACTTCTCATTTTGCCACCAAACTGAATTTAACTCAAGATCAGAAGTTACCTCAAGGTTATTATTCATTGTGTTACCACTGCCTGGAACTCTTCCCCCAGATGTTTACACTGATGAATGACCTTTTCTTTTCCTTTTCCTTTTATATTAGATATTTTATTTATTAACATTTCAAATGTTATCCCCTTGCCTAGTCCCCCCCCCTGAAAACCTCCATCTCTTCCACCCTCCTCCTGCTTACCAACCCATCCATGCTTCCTGGCCCTGGTATTCTCTACTCTGGGACATAGAACCTTCACAGGACCAAGGACCTCTTCTCCCATTGATGATTGATTAGGCCATCTTCTGCTACATATGCAGCTGGAGCCAAGAAGCTCACCATTTTTACTCTTTGGTTGGTGATTTAGTTCCTTGGAGCTCTGGGGGATAGTTAGTTCATATTATTGTTCCTCCTATGTGACTGCAAACTGCTTCAGCCAATTGGGTCCTTTCTCTAGCTCCTCCCTTGGGGACCCTGTGCTCAGTCCAATGGTAGGCTGTGGGTACCTCTGCATTTGTCAGGCACTGGTGGAGACTCTCAGGAGACAGATATAACAGGCTTCAGTCCTCAAGCCCTTGTTGGCATCCACAAAAATGTCTGGATTTGGTGATTATATATGGGATGGATCCCCAGGTGGGGCAATCTCTGGATGTTTATTCCTTCAGTCTCTGCTCTAGACTTTATCTCGGTAACTCTTTCTATGGGTATTTTGTTGCCCCCTTTTAAGAAGGATTGAAATATCCACACTTTGGTCTTCCTTCTTCTTGAGTTTCATGTGGTTTAGAATTTTATCTTGGGTATTCTGACCTTCTGGGCTAATATCCACTTATCAGTGAGTGCATACCATGTGTGTTCTTTTGTGATTGGGTTAACTCACTCAGGATGATGTTTCCTAGCTCCATCCATTTGCCCAAGAATTTTGTAAATTTGGTGTTTTTAATAGCTGACTAGTACTCCATTATGTAAATATACAACATTTTATGTATCCATTCATCTGTTGAGGGGCATATGAGGTCTTCTCAGCTTCTGGCTATTATAAATAAGGCTGCTATGAACATAGTAAAAAGCATGTGTCCCTATTACATGTTGAAGCATCTTCTGGGTATATGCTCAGGAGTGATATTAGTGGATCCTCAGGTAGTACTATGTCCAATTCTCTGAGGAACTGCCAAACTGATTTCCAGAATGGTTGTACCAGCTTGCAATCCCACCAGCAATGGAGGAGTATTCCTTTTTCTTTACAATCTTGCCAGTCTTTACAACCTTTATCAAAAACCTCACCTGAGTTTTTGATCTTAACCGTTTTGACTGGTGTGATGTGGAATCTCAGGGTTGTTTTGACTTGCATTTCCCTGATGACAAAGGGTGTTGAACATTTCTTTAGGTGCTTCTCAGCCATTTAGTATTCCTCAGTTGAGAATTTTTTATTTAGCTTTGTACCCCATTTTTAATAGGGTTATCTGGTTCTCTGGAGTATAATTTTTGAGCTCTTTATATATATTGCATATTAATTAGCCCTCTGTCAGATGTAGGATTGGTAAAGATCTTTTTCCAATCTGTTGGTTTCTGTTTTGTCTTGATAGTGTCCTTTGCATTACAGAGGTTTTGCAATTTTATGAGGTCCCATTTGTCAATTCTTGATATTAGAGCATAAGCTATTGGTTTTCTGTTCAGTAAAATTTCCCCTGTGCCCATGTGCTCAAGGCTCTTCCCCACTTTCGCTTCTATTAGTTTCAGTGTATCTGGTTTTATGTGGAGGCCCTTAAGCCACTTGGACTTGAGCTTTGTTCAAGGAGATAAGAATGGGTCAATACCATATTCTAACCACCAGTTGAGCCAGAACTATTTGTTGAAAATGCTATCTTTTCCCCACTGGATGTCTTTAGATCTTTTGTCAAAGATCAAGTGACCTAATTGATGTGTGGGTTCATTTCTGGATCTTCAATTCTATTCCAATGATATACCTGCCTGTCACTGTACTAATACCATGCAATTTTATCATAATTGCTCTGTAGTACAGCTTGAGGTCAGGGAAGGTGATTACACCAGAAGTTCTTTTATTGTTGAGAATAGTTTTCCCACAAATTGCTCAAAGTACACACTGCACTACAGACAAAAATATTGGGAGATTTCAACACCCCACTCTCAGCAATGGACTAATCCTGGGAACAGAAACTTAACAGAGACACAGTGAAATTAACAGAATTTATGAAACAAATGGATTTAACAGATATCTATAGAACATTTATGCTACAAAAAAGAATATAACATCATCTCAGCACCTCATGGTACCTTCTCCAAAACTGACCATATATTAATTGTTCAGAAAACAGGCCTCAATAGATACAAGAAGATTGATATAATCCCATGCATCCTATCAGATTAATACAGTCTAAGGCTGGTCTTCAGTAACAACATAAACAATAGAATCCCCACATGCATGCAGAAGTTGAACAATACTCTACTCAATGACAACTCGGTCAAGGAAGAAATAAGAAATAAATTAAAGACCTTTTAGAGTTTATTGAAAATGAAGCCACAACATGCCCAAACTTATGGGACACAATGAAAGCAGTCCTAAAAGGGGAACTCATTGCTATGAGTTCCTCCAAAAGGAATCTGGAGAGAGCATGCATGAGCAGCTTGACAGCACATCTGAAAGCTCTACAACAAAAAAGAAGCAATTTCATCCAAGAGAAGTAGACTGCAGGAAATAATAAAACTCAGGTCTGAAATCAACCAAGTGTAAACAGAAAGAACTGTACAAAGAATCAACCAAACCAGGAGCTGGTTCTTTGAGAAAATCAACAAGTTAGATAAACCCTTAATCAGACTACTTAGGAGGCAAAGAGACAGTACCCTAATTAACAAAATCAGAAATGAAAAGGGAAACATAACAACAGAAACTGAGGAAATCCAAAAAAAAAAAAAAATCATAAGATTATACTACAAAAGCCTATACTCAACAATACTGGATAATCTGTATGAAATGGACAATTTTCTAGACAGATACCAGTTACCAAAGTAAAATTTGCATCAGATAAATGATATAAACAGTCCCATATCCCCTAAGGAAATAGAAGCAGTCACTAATAGTTTCACAACCAAAAAAAGTTCAGGACAAGATGGGTTTAGTGCAGAGTTCTATCAGATCTTCAAAGAAGACTTAATACCAATACTCCTCCAAAAAATAGAAACAGAAGGTACTCTACCCAATGCATTCTATGAAGATACAATTACTGTGATACTTAAATCACACAAAGACCCAGCATAAAGAGAATTTCAAACCAATTTCCCTTATGATTATTGATGTAAAATTACTCAATAAAATTCTAGCAAACATAATCCAAGAACACATCATAACGATTATCCATCATGATCAAGTAGGCTTCATCCCATGGATGCAGGGATGGTTCAATATATGAAAATCTATCAATGTAATCTACTATATAAACAAACTAAAAAAAAAAAAAAAAGAATATATGATCATCTCATTAGATGTTGAGAAAGCATTTGACAAAACCAACACCCCTTCATGATAAAAGTCTTGGAAAGATCAGCAATGTAAGGTCCATACCTAAACATAGTAAAAGCAATATACAGCAAAACAGTAGCCAACATCAAGCTAAATGGAGAGAAACTTGAAGCAATCCCATTAAAATCAGGGACTAGGCAAGGCTGCCCACTTTTTCCTACCCATTCAACATAGTACTTGAAATCCTAGCCAGAGCATTTGGACAACAAAGTAGGTCAAAAGGATACAAATTGGAAAGGAAGATTTCAAAATATCACTATTTGAAGATGATATGATAATATACTTAAATTACCTAAAAATTCCACCAGAGAACTCCTAAACCTGATAACAAATTAGCCAGATATAAAATTAATCAAACTAATTAGTGGCCTTCCTCTACACAAAGGATAGACTGAGAAAGAAATTAGGAAAACAAAACCTTTTTTTTTTTCAATTTTTATTAGATATTTTCTTCATTTACATTTCAAGTGTTATCCAGAAAGTTCCCTATATCCTCCCCCCTCCCGGCCCTGCTCCCCTACCCACCCTCTCCCACCCCTTGGCCCCGGCGTTCCCCTGTATTGGGGCATATAAAGTCTGCATAACCAAGGGGCCTCTCTTCCCATTGATGGCCAACTNATTTTTTCATGTGCTTCTCAGCCATTCGGTATTCCTCAGTTGAGAATTCTTTGTTTAACTCTGTGCCCCACTTTTTAATGGGGATATTTGATTTTCTGGTGTCCACCTTCTTGAGTTCTTTATATATATTGGATATCAGTCCCCTATCTGATTTAGGATTGGTAAAGATCCTTTCCCAGTCCGTTGGTGGCCCTTTTGTGACAAATAATATAAAATATGTTTGTGTGACACTAATTAAGCAAAAAAAGATATGTATGACAAGAATTTCAAGTCTCTGAACAAAGAATTTGAAGAAGATCTCAGAAGATAGAAAGATCTCCCATGTTCATGGATGCACAGAATTAATATAGTAAAAATGTCCATCTTACTAAAAGCAATCTACAGTTTAAATGCAATCCACATCAAAATTCTAACTCAGTTCTTCAAAATATTAGAATGAGCAATTTGAAAATTCATCTGGAATGACCTTTTCTAAGGGTTCATATTGCAAACTGCCCATTCCTAGAAAGGATTTCCATGATGGGTACTGAATACTGTAATCCTCAAACAATCACTTTACCCTTAAATTCATAAAGGCCAACTCTGGAGAGGTAAGGCAAAACAAAGTACTATGTATTTAAAATCTCTTTTCCTTTAGTCTTGATATTGTAGTACCATCATTTAGAAAGAAAGAAAGAAATAGAGAGAGAGAGAGAGAGAGAGAGAGAGAGAGAGAGAGAGAGAGAGAGACATCGAGAGACATCGAGAGACATCGAGGCCTTCCCTGGTCACCATATGCTTTGGCAGATAACATCACAGGCATGTATATAATAGGAAATAATTATAATGACAAACCTTTTACTTCCAGTGTATAAGTCACTAATTTTATAGGTATCAAGAAGCAAATGTGAGAGCTGCATCAATTGTAGTGGCAAGAGTTGCTTTTGAAAACTCTGGATTTGATACAATGTGCTCTTTCTTTTTCCATTGATATTATCTTAATAAAATTTACTTATATATGATTTACCTACCAGGGAATTTAAGGTTGAAAAGTGTCTTATACACAGTATTGTGTTAGAGCGCTATGCCTCTGTCTTTTCAGGGAGATATTTTACCACTAAAAAGAAATTCTTTACCTGTCAATAATAAATTCCCATTAATTCTTCTCAGCCCTTAGCAAACACAATTTCTATTTAAAGATTTTCCTACTACAGTTTCAGATCTTGTTTTTTTTTAATAGATATTTTCTTCTCTTCTCTTCTCTTCTCTTCTCTTCTCTTCTCTTCTCTTCTCTTCTCTTCTCTTCTCTTCTCTTCTCTTCTCTTCTCTTCTCTTCTCTTCTCTTCTCTTCTCTTCTCTTCTCTTCTCTTCTCTTCTCTTCTCCTTTCTCCTCTTGGTTTTTCAAGATAGGGTTTCTCTGTGTAGCCCTGGCTGTCCTGGAACTCACTCTGTAGACCAGGCTGGTCTCGAACTCAGAAATCCACTCCCTCTGCCTCCCAAGTGCTGGGATTAAAGGTATGTGCCACCACTGCCCAGCTTATAGATATTTTCTTATCTAATTTGTTTAATAAATATTTTTGGAGGGTGACTTTTAATCTTTTATTTCTGGTGCTGGAGATCAAACCCAGCATGCTCACACACATGCTATCTAATCAAATGTATTTCTATGATTCTTTTTCCACTTTACATAATGTAATTTGCCTCCTACTTATGTCCTATCAAACTTTCATTGAGATTGTTTTACATCTGTTTTCTCTTATCTTTAGGTCTATTTAGTGGTTGTTTTCTACACTTTTTACTCCTCAGTTTTACGTTTGTTTTAATTAATCTTAGATTTTCAAAGACATGAATTTGATTTTCAGTATCCTTTTTCTAGACTTCTAACCATTGTTTGAAAGTTGTATTGTTTTGGTAGTAATGGATTAAATTTATATTTCAGTTCATAAGGCATGTTACATTTTCTATTGATATAAAATACCTTGGTAAAAGCATGTTCAGGGAGTAAATATCAAATATTACAACTGCATGGACAGGATCAGGCGCACATGAGGAAATTAGCTACTCTCTATAAGGGTTACATATCTCCATACTTCCAGCTTTGCTGATGGCAATGCAAGTTCTCTCTTAGGTTGGGTACACTCCATTCCTGCAGCTTGTCTTGGCAGATGACCTGTGATCCTGGCATCAGCAATCCTCCAAGGTCCCCATTGCAATTTAGCTTCACCATCACTACTTTACACAATGGCCTCTTGGAACCTCTTTGAAGGAACTTATCCTAGTCATAATTTCCTGGCAATAACTCTGCTTTGTATCAACATAACAGAACTCCTTGATCCTCATAGCCTTGTATCCTCCATTCTTTCTTGCAAAATCAATACCATATGGATGCCAATGCCAAATTCTGCTAACAACTGTTGATGATCTTGGAGAAACATTTTTTTTTTAGGCAATAGTTGTAATAGAGCAACAAATCAGTTCACTTTGGACTTATTTTGTCATTTTTTCATATATGTATATGTGTACATATGCATGTGTCATATATATGTACGTCATGTTTTTCTTTAAAACATAAACATTTGGGCAGTATATATATGCTATATATTCTAAAGGTATAAATATATAATAAATATATATGCTATATATTCTAAAAGTATAAATATATATATATATATATAGAAAGGTATAAATATATAATATATTGTATACAACTTTAGAATATATACATATATACTTATATATACTTATATATACTTATATATATACTTATATGTATATATACTTACATGAATATATACTTATATGTATATACTTATATGTATATATTCTAAAGTTGTATACAATATATTATATATTTATTTATGTAATATATAATATATAATATATATTATATATTTTTGAGATTATAATTTGATTACCATTTCTTCCTTTCCTACCTTCAAACCCTCTAAAATATCTCATCACAATTTACCTTCCATTCACAGACACTTATTTTACCAAATGTTATTGCATGCTTATATGTATACATATACACACATAGTTCCTTTTTGAAAAGATTCATTTTATTTTATGTATATGAGTACACTGTAGCTGTCCTCATACACACCAGAAGAGAGCATCAGATTTCATTACAGATGGTTGTGAGCTACCATATGATTTCTGGGATTTGAACTCAATACCTCTGGAAGTGTAGTCAGTGCTCTTAACTACTGAGCCATCTTTCCAGCCTCCACATACATTCTTCTTAAATATAACCTGTTCAGTCTGTATAATTCTATTTTTATGTATGATGAGGATTCTGCACTGGACAATGAATCATTGTGCTCTTCCCTGGGAAAATCTGTGTCTCCCATTGCCAGCTTTATAAATTTGCCTATGGTTCTTTCTGTAGTGTTGAGGTCTTGTGGGCTTTCTTCTTTCAGTTTGGTATGTGTTTTGTTGCCATTTCTCATTTGGGCAGTGATGTTGCAGACATTCCTAGGAGACACAATCACACAGCAAACTCCCGGATCCTCAATCTTTCTTACAATGTATCCATCGTGCCTTCTGTAATGTTCCTTGATCCTTAGGTGCCTGTGTGGCAATAGAAAATATTTTCACTGGGACTGAGCTTCACAGCTCTGCATTTTCATTGGTTCCGGTTTTCTATTGTGATTTTTACTATTGTAAAGAGAAGTTCCCTTGATGAGGGATGAGAACTATACGTGTAAAGAAAAATACTTATATTGTTTGGATAGTTAGATTGTTTTGGTTTAGTAAGTTGGTAGTTGTAAGTTCTCTTCAAAGGTCCATGTCTTCACTATTACTGGGTACTTGACTGTTTCCAGTACTAGGTATAATTTCCCTCTTGTTCCAACTACAGAACTATAAATGTAGCTGAGGTGTGTGTACTACTACTAAGGCACTCTTAGAGTTATATTGCAAGATTGTAATTGTTATGGTTCATAGGCATGTGTACTTTGTTTGAAGATATTTTGTTTATCATTTGAGTCAATGTTGGTCAGGAGCATAGGCCTATAGTTTTCTTTTTCTACTGTGTCTATTCCTGGTTTTGGTATTGAAGTGATATTTTTAATATTCTTTTAAAAGTTTAAAATGATTAGCTATAGATCTTTGAAATCTAGTAGAATTGTACTGTGAATTAATCTATTTCTGAACTTTTTTCAATTGGATGACTTTTTATTACTATTTTGATTTCTTCATTTGTTATGGGTCAGCTTTTAAAAAACTTTTTGGTTTAAGTTTTGTGCTTTAGGTAACTATAGAAATTCTTTTTTATTGTTTTTTATATGTCAATTTAATGAAGTACAAGTTTTTATAAATATTCCACTATAATATTCTTTCTTTGATGTCTGTTGTAATATTTCCCTGTTCATTTCTGATTCTGCTGATTTGGAAACTCACTTTGCAATATTTTGCTAGTGGAACCAAAGCTGTGTTAATCTTGTTTACCTTTATTAAAGAATCAACTTGTTTTATTTATTTTAAGATTAAATTATTAAGAATTATTAAATTCTTAAATTAATAAGAATTAATGATTCTTTGTATTTTGTTGGTTTGTTTTTATTTCATTGTTGATTTCTGATTTTTGTTGTTTCTTGCTGTCATCCTGGTTCATATTAAGCTTGGTCTTGCTTTTTCAATGTTTTGAGTTGCATTATTAAGTTATTTATGCTATTTCAGAATTTTTAGTGTAAGTGCTTACAGCTTTAAATTTTTTTCATACGAGTGCTTACAGTGTACCTCATACATTTTGTTGTGATGAGTTTTTTGTTTTCACTTAGTTCCAGCACTTGTAAAAACAAATCACTTACTGATTTTTTTTTACCCATTCATCATTCAATAATAAGGTGTTTAATCTTGATGAGTTTGAAAGTTTACTACTGATTTCTTTACTGACAATTTTAAGTTTGATTACATTGTAATCAAATAAGATACAGGAAGTTATTTCAAATTTTTTTAATTTGTAAAAGTTTGGATTTTTTCCCAGAATGTGATATTCTTTTTTTATATAATTTTTTTAATATGCTGCAGAATAAAATATGCATTAATTGGTGTTTGAGTGAAACATTTTGTAGATATTTGTTACATCGATTTGATGTATAATATCAGTTAATTCTGATGTTTCTTTGTTTATTTTTCATCCAGATGAACCATCTACTGTAGGAAGTGGAGAAATCTAATCAACTGTGATTGATGTATTGACGGTATCATGTCTTTAAATACTATAGTACAGTTTTTGTTTGTTTGTTTTAGCTTTTATGAAATTGAGTGCACCAGAGTTTAGTTGGCATATGTTCAGGATACTAATATTTTCTTCATTAACTCATCCCTTCATTAAAATGAAGTATGGCACTTTATCTCTTCTGATTAGTTTTAGTTTGAAGTATATTTTATCAGCTCTTAAGATAATGATGCCTGCTTGCTTCCTGGTCCCATTTGATTGAAGTATATTTTTTTGTTAATTCTTTCTTATAAAGTGGTACCTATCTTTTAAAAAAATAATTTAAATTATTTTATTTATTTACATTCCAGTCCTTGCCCCCCCTCCCCTAGTAACCCCTCCTACAGTTCCTCATCCCATTACTCCTCCCTCTTGTCTCTGACAGGGTGCTCCCTCTCACCAGGCCTCCCCCTTCTCTGGGGCCTCAAGGATCTCAAGGATTAAGCATATCTTCTCCCAATGAGGCCAGACCATATTTTCTATTTTTGTCAATTCTCTCTCTCTCTCTCTCTCTCTCTCTCTCTCTCTCTCTCTCTCTCTCTCTTAAGGTTTTTATATTTTATTACAATGAATTTATGATATAACAATAATTTTAAAATGTATAGTCATTTTGATAGCAGAATAGTATTCCATTGTGTAAATATACCACATTTTCTCTATCCATTTCTCTTATGTGTATTTATGTGTGCCTTTTATATCCTTAGGGTCATAGAAGACCAGAAGAAGGAATTATATTCCCTAGAAGTGTAGCATCAACTAGTTGTAAGCAGCCATTTGGTACTGGGTACTGAACACAGGTCCTCTGCAATAGCAGCAAGTACTGATAAGCAATGAGCTTCTTTATTACATTTCAAATGTTATCCCCTTTCCCCTAGGAAACCCCCCATCCCATTCCCCCTCCCACTGCTTCTATGAAGGTGCTCACTCACCCACTCACTCACTCTTGCCTCCTCTACCACTGAGGCATCGAGCCTTCATAGGACCAAGGGCCTCTCCTCCCACTGATGCCTGACAAAGCCATCCTTTTTACATATGCAGCTGGAGCCATGGGTCCTTCCATGTGTACTTTTTGGTTGGTGGTTTAGTTCTTCGGATCTCTGGAGGGTCTGCGTGGTTGATATTGTAATTTCTATGGGGTTGCAAATCGCTTCTGCTCCTTCAGTCCTTTCTGTAACTCCCCCATTGGGGTCCCCATGCTCAGTCCAATGGTTGGCTGCAAGCATCTGCCTCTGTACTTGTCACACTATATCTTTAAATGAAGATAAGTTTCTTGTACAAAGATAAATTTTATTATTTAATCCATTCACCCAATCTGAGTCTTTGGCTGGAAAATTGATCCCATTAGTATTTAAAGTTAGTATTGAAATGTGTGCCATAATTTTGATCATCATGCCATTGGTTTTGGTGTTCTTGTTTATATTCTCAGTGTGCTTTATATTTTAATTATGGCCTATAATTCTTTCTATGATTTCTCTTCAGTTCATTCCTCTCTTCAGTTTTAAATATTGCTTCCTTCCTTTTCTCTAACTTTCCTTTTATTGGTTATAAATCCTTTTAGTCTGTTTCTATTGTGGAAAAAATCTCATTTGGCTATGATTGATATTTTTCTGGGCTTATTAGTTTAGTATTGTGTTCATAGTCTTTTTATTAGTTATTTTATTTATTAACATTAATAATGTCATCCCCCTTTCCAGTTTTCCCTGCACAAGTCCCTTATCCCCTCCTACCTGCCCCTTGCCTTTATGAGGGTGCCCCTCCCCCATAGACCTACCTACTCCTGCCTCAGTGGCCTAGCATTCTTCTATCCTGGGTCATCAAGCCTCCACAGTATCAAGAGGCTTTCCTCCCAGTGATGCCAGACAAAGCCATCCTCTGCTACATATCCAGCTGGAGCCATGGGTAGTACCCCTTGTGTACTCTTTGGTTGGTGCTTTAGTCCCTGGGAGCTTTGGGGGTCTGGTTGGTTAATACTGTTGTTCTTCCTATGAGATTACAAAATCCTTCAGCTCCTACAGTCCCTGCCCTAGCTTCCTCAATGGTGTCCCCATGCTCAGTCTAATGTTTGACTGTGAACATTCACATCAGTATCAGTTAAGCTCTGGCAGAGCCTCTCAGAAGATGGCTATATCAGGCTCCTTTCAGCAATCACTTCATGGCATCAGCAATAGAGTCTGGGTTTGGTAGGAGCAGATAGGATGAATCCCCAGGTGGGGAAGTCTCTGGATGGCTTTTCCTTCCACCTCTGCTCCATATTTTGTCTCTATATTTCCTTCCATGACTATTTCATTCCTGCTTCTAAGAAGGACTGAAACATCCATTCTTTGGTCTTCCTTCTTCTTGAGCTTCATGTGGTCTGTGAATTTTATCTTGGGTATTCTGAGCCCTTGGTCTAATATCCACTTATCCGTGAGTGAATACCATGTATGTTCTTTTGTGACTGGGTTACCTCACTCAAGATGAAAATTTCTAGTTCCATCCATTTGCCTAAGAATTTCATGAAGTTATTGTTTTTAATAGCTGAGTAGTACTCCATTGTGTAAATGTGCCACATTTTCTGTATCCATTCCTCTGTTGAGGGACATCTGCATTGTTTCCAGCTTCTGGATATTATAAATAAGGCTGCTATGAACATAGTGGAGCATGTGTGCTTATTATTTATATGTTGGTTCATTTTCTGAGTATATGCCCAAGAGTGGAATAGCTAGGTCCTCAGGTAGAACTATTTCCAATTTTCTGAGAAACAACCAGACCGATTTCCAGAGTGGTTGTACCAGCTTGCAATCCCACCAGCAATAGAGAAGTGTTCCCCATTCTTATATCCTTGCTAGCATCCTCTGTCACCTGAGTTTTTGATCTTAGCCCTTGTGACTGGTGTGAGGTGGAATCTCAGGGTTGTTTTGTTTTGCATTTCTCTTATGACTAAGGATTTTGAACATTTCTTTAAGTGCTTCTTAGCATTTGAGATTCCTTAGTTAAGAATTCTTTGTTTAGCTCTGTATCAAATTTTTAATAGTGTTATTGTATGTAATATTCTAGATTGTTCTAGCTTTCAAAGTTTCTATTGAGAAATTATTTGTTATTTTGATGGGTTTTCTTTGTATATGACTTGAATTTATTTTATTACTTGCAGCATGAAATATATTTTCTTAGTTATGTACATTTAGTGTTTTAATCATGGTGTGCTATAGGGATTTTCTTTTCCTATCCTATCTAGTTAGTATTCTTTGTGCTTCTTGTATATGCATGAACATATTTCCCTAGTTTAGAGAAGTTTTCTTTTGTGATCATTGGTTCACATTCAAAGGACCTTACTCTATAGATCTATCCTCAGCCATGTGCATTGTTGCTTTTTTCAAAATATGTATGAAATAGAAATGTTCTTCAATGAATGAATGGATAATGAAAATGCAGTATGTGGACATAATAGAATATTATACAGTTGTAAAGAAAAATCAAATTTGAAGGTAAATGAATGAAACTAAAATATATTATAGTGATTAAGGTAACCTAGATCCACAATGAAAAATGTTACATGGTCTATTTTATTTTTGATTCTTAGATATTAAAAGTCTTGAATATATAACATACCTAAACCAGGAGGGTAAAATTAGGCCAAGGGTAAAACTAACTCTAGATTGGGATACAGAAGAGTATATGTACTACTAAGAGGGAAGTGGGAAAATGGAGGGGGCTTTAAGTGGGGAAGAAGGAAAAAGTGGAATGCAGAAGGTGACGGGGATAAGTGTTAGCTAATACTAACGATGCTTGTAAAACACAAGAAAGTCATTATTTTAGATTTTCCTAAAATGAATTATTATGCATATAAGAACACATATAAGCCATATATGTTTCTCCTCTTAAGAGCCATTTAGTATGTAACATAGCCCCAAGTATCATGTATGAGAAACACCTGCTGTGTTGTTTGTCATAGGAATCCAAGAGACAAAATAATATAGGTCATTGCTATCGCCCTTGTTTGCCTACCAGCAATTGAATGTAAGACTCTATTGCTAAAGAAACCACATACTTTGGACTCAGAGTTTGGAGAAACTGAGGTGGAACTGACATGATGCCTCCTCCCTGAGGACTAGCTCCAAAAGTATCCAAAGTTGTTTTGCAGCTGCCAAAGGAGAAAAGCATGCAGTGTTCCTACCTACATGTAAAACATGTGAACTACAACAATGACTTGACTGGCAACATTCCCATAATGGTAAAATAGTTGCACTTCTCTTTGGGGGTTTATAATAACTGTCTAATTGTATTTAAGTCCCACTGAACAAGAGATAAATTATTCCTACAATTGTACAAGATGCTATCAACCTAGCCAGCTATACACAACCAGAGAGGTTATCGAATTGAAAGGAGAACCTGATACCAGTGTAATTTCCTAACCTCATCACACACTAGATATTATCCTTATATACACAGGTAAGAGTAGATCTCACCCTTCAATCCTTCATTGAATACTTTTATTTTACCTTGAAGCATATGTAGGCCATTAAAGAAAACCACAGCTATTCCAAATTCAGCGAACAACTGACGATTGGATGCCAAGCCCGAGTTGACACATCTACAGCACAGCTCCCGAACCGACTGAAATAAGGAACCATACCGAGTTCATATGTATCTAGTAATAGAAGATGAAGTAAATTTAAATTAAAACATTGAAACTTTGTAAGGTAAATAAGAACTACTATTGACAAAAGTATCAACTCACAAACAAGATATAACACCTGTAAACACATTCACCAAACAGCAGAACTCCAGGATATATAGAAAAAGGCATGGGTATGGAGAAAGAATAATGTTCAAAGGTAGTTGAATATTTTAATATACCACAATTTTTATTTCTAGATTTACTGAAGTCAGGCAAAAATAAATTCATGAGTATACTTAACAATACAATGTGCCATTTAATATAAGCGTACCTGAATAATGACTAAAAATTCAGAGCTGCCTCATTTTGTGTAATTATTGGATCAATTGCTATTCTTAATCCAATGCATGATTAATTGTAGTTATCATGCTATACTTTAGTTCTTTAGAATATGTTTATACTTTTGCTGAACATTTCTGTCATTTGACAAGTACCTTTTCGTTCTCCCACCTGGACCTTCTTTTAGCCAGCATTCTGCTTTTCCCACTCTTATGTTTAGATGCACCTTTCGTCATATAGCATGTAACTTAGATTACAGAGTATTGACCTTTCATCTCTGGCTCATTTCACATAAAATAACATTTTCCTGGACTATCCTTATTTTCACAAATGCAAGCTCTCCTTCTTTTTAATTGAGATTACTATTATATTGAATGGATGATAATTAACTGCTGTGTGGTATATTTATTATTCACAGTCCATAATACTCATGTTGCATCCATATTTTAATTATTGTTGAGGTTGAAAAATATAAGTGTTTGAATATCTTTTCAAATATTGTTTTAATTTTCTTTGGATATATAACCAAAGGTCAACTGTGCACTTTAATATTAGAATTTCAGGACTTAAAATAAATATTGAAGGGCAGGAAACAAATATAGACTATAAAAAATGTTAATAAATTTGAAAAGTTTGAAATATAAAATATAAAAGTTTCTGCTTTAAAAAATAATGTTAATGCATAACTCAAGAAAGTAGAAAATAGAAATCCTGTAAATACAATTAGAATAAGTAAAAGGTATAAAATATATTCATAGATGAATCTCACCATAGAGCTGACAGAGTTTAACAAAGAGCAAAATTAGAACAAATAAAACTCAAAAATCAGAAGCTCTTATAAGTGCTAACAATGAACACTACAAAGAGATTCCAAAATTGATCATGCTTATAATGTATCAAAAATACTATATTTATAATAAACCAAGAAGACAAAGCTATATAGTTTGAAAAGGTGAAACTGTTATTGAAAGAAATTATTATAGAGATAGAAAATAGAAAAATATATTGTTCAGCTGATTAAAAACACTATTAAGAGGTCAATATTATCACCATAATATTTAGAATTAATGTAATAATAATGGTGTATTCATTAAGAAAAGGAGAAAGCCATCCTAGAAATCACATGTACTATCAAGAGATACTGACACACCAATTCTGAAATAAAAAACAACAAAGCATAAAGACATTTTATGCTGACTTCAAAATTTACAAAATCTTCAATAATATTTTATTAAACATATTATATGATTTTTACAGGTAACAAGATAAATAATAAAAGATATCAAAATTAGAAAATAAAGCTATATTTTGAATGTTTAGAGGTGACATGGTCTTGAGCACAATAACCCCCAGAGACTATATTAAAAATATTGGAAGCAGGACCAGCAGGATGATTCAAAGGACCAAAAGTGCTTGCCATGTAAGCCTCATGACCTGACTTCAACACTTTGATCCTACAGTAGAAGATAACCAACTTCCAGTGATTTTCCTCACCCCTCCATATATACCATGGTACTCACTTATCTCAGAGGTACAAAAGATTTTTTCAAGTTCACCACAGTATTAGAACAAACACTTATCAGTATCAAATAAAGAAAATGTAGTAGATATTAAAACTTATTTCTTTCCTGTAAAATAGTATATAAAGTATGTGAAATATTTCCATATAATATATTTATTAATTTAAAAGTATAATTTTCCTAAATAATTTTATGTATATCCTCTAAACACATTGAGTTCTAATCCTTTCATACTGGAAGATCTTTTTTTAATGGTGGTTGTTAACTAATAAAAGTCATGGTTGCTGAAGTTTGAGACAGATATGAAAACTTAATTTAAAAAAGGTTGGCGTTTATTAAATCATTTAGTGAAAGATTTTTAGCGTATGTTGTGATGCTTGATGGCATGTTCACTCAGAAGAACGCTCAGAGTTAGAGTCAATTCTTTCAAAATACTCCCCTCATCAACAAAATTTATGTGCAACACAACTGTTTTCATCAATTTGAAACTACTGGAATTTATCAATAGCAGTTCCTACCTCAAGACACTATTATTTTCTTTGCTCGTGAGTAAGAAGCAGTTTTTCAGTTAAAGTTTTATCATGAGGCACAAGCAACCCATCTATCTGTACTTTTGCCAGATTATTTTCGAGTGGTATATATATATATATATATATATATATATATATATATATATATATATATATATATATATATATATATATATATATATATATATATATATATATATATATATATATATATATATATATATATATATATATATATATATATATATATATATATATATATATATATATATATAT
>LR753349.1:742299-769262 GCA_902729485.2 Mus minutoides | reverse complement strand
GAAATATATGGTTAAACCATTTTTATTTTTACTTTCACCACTTCTCTTCTCCCTCTTGCTCTGGCCCTGCTTGCTCCAGCTCCACTTGCTTTGGCCTGTTAGCTCTGGCCCATAGGGTTTTTTTGTTTGTTTCTTTTTTTTCAATTTTTATTAGATATTTTCTTCATTTACATTTCAAATGTTATCCCGAAAGTCCCCTAAACCCTCTCCCATCCCCCGACCTGCTCCCCTACCCACCCACTCCCAAATCTTGGCCCTGGTGTTCCCCTGTACTGGGGCATATAAAGTTTACATGAACAAGGGGCCTCTCTTCCCAATGATGGCCAATCAGGCCATCCTCTGCTACATGTGCAGCTAGAGACATGAGCTCTGGGGGTACTAGTTAGTTCATATTAATCTTCCACCTATAGGGGTGGAGACCCCTTTAATTCTTTGGGTACTTTCTCTAGCTCCTCCCTGGGAAACCCTGTGTCCCATCTAATAACTGATTGTGAGCATCAACTTCTGTGTTTGCTAGGCACTCATATATCCTCACACAAGACAGCTATATCAGGGCCCTTTCAGCAATATCTTGCTGGCGTATGCAATAGTGTCTGTATTTGGTGGCTGATTATGGGATGGATCCCCAGCTGCAGCAGTCACTGGTTGGTCCATCCTTTTGATTCATCTCCACACTTGATCTATGTAACTCCTTCAATGTGTGCTTTGTTCCTAATTCTAGGCAGGGGCCACCCTTTGATCTTCATTCTTCTTGAGTTTCCACCCTTTGATCTTCATTCTTCTTGAGTTTCCACCCTTTGATCTTCATTCTTCTTGAGTTTCCACCCTTTGATCTTCATTCTTCTTGAGTTTCATGTGTTTTGCAAATTGTATCTTGGGTAATCTAAGTTTCTGGGCTAGTATCCACTTATCAGTGAGTACATGTTTTGTGAGTCCTTTTGTGATTGGGTTACTTCACTCAGGATGATACCCTCCAGATCCATCCATTTGCCTAGGAATTTCATAAATTCATTGTTTTTAATAGCTGTGTAGTACTCCATTGTATAAATGTACCATAATTTCTGTATCCATTCCTCTGTTGAGGGACACCTGGGTTCTTTCCAGCTTCTAGCTATTATAAATAAGGCTGCTATGAACGTAGTGGGGCATGTGTCCTTATTACCATTTGGAACATCTTCTGGATATATGTCCGGGAGAGGTATTGCAGGATCCTCTGGAAGTACTATGTCCAATTTATTTGTTTCTTATTACAGATGGTTGTGAGCCACCATGTGGTCAATGGGATTTGAACTCATGACCTCCAGAAGAGCAATGAGTGCTCTTAACCATTCAGCCATCTCTCCATCCCAAGGTAAGCCATTTTGAAAGCAGAAGAGAGATAATCTATACTTTATAGTGCCATTTAGAGAACAGATGACAAAAGAATTTGTACAATTGTTACTAGAGATTTTCAAATAGAAAATTGGCATTGTTTTACCCCAATGTCAACAACAGAGTTAGTTCAGAATATATCAACCTAAAACCAAAGCACCAGCTTCTCTATAGCTTATCTCCTTCAAAGCTTTCACACATTTATGTCTTTCTTTACGCATATTTATGTTCTATTAGTTGAAGTGTCAGTTTAGAAATTGCTATCACAGGAAATTGTTTTCTGAATCTCTTTGTGATGTTCTTGTCACATTTCTCAAATAGCAATCTTTGTTTCTTCTTATATAACACTTACAAAAGGTATCCATGGCTTTTCTGGAACCTGAAAGTATTTGTTACATATGAAAGAGTACTTTTTCAGATGTTATAAACTAATGAAACTTGAAATTTTCTGAATTATTTAGGTTGGCACCACCTATTCAGTAGCCATTAAATGAAATCATTACCCTGCTGAAGACAGAGACAGGATGAAAGAAGAATGAATAAGTCAAAAAGAGAGGTTCTTTACCTTCCATATCTATTTTGGGGAGCTATATAAAGGGTATGACCTGAAAAATAACATCTAGAAGGAAGAAAGTACCCTCAATTGGCAATCACAAGAAATTTAATACTTTTCAGTAACTTACTGACTATGAGTAAGCATATGTACTACATCCTCCTGAAGAGAGTATAACACTGTAACTACCTTGATTTTTACTGTTTTCAGACTATAAGTTGAAGGTATAGTTTAGACATATTCTACAAATCTTCTTTGCCCTATAGACTATAGCATAATAAATTTAAATTGTTCTCAAATGCTAATATGGGAATTAAATATGAAAACCATTTCCCCGATGATTAAGGATGTTGAACATTTTTTCAGGTGCTTCTCAGCCCTTCAGTATTCCTCACTTGAGAATTTTTGTTTAGCTCTGTACCCTATTTTTAATGGGGATATTTGAATTTCTGGAGTCCAGCTTCTTGAGCTCTTTGAATATATTGAATATTAATCACCTATCACATTTTGGATTGGTAAAAATCCTTTTCCATTCTGCTGCTGGCCTTTTTATCTATTGACAGTGTCTTTTGCCTTGCAGAAGCTTTGCAAATTCATGAGGTCCCATTTAATTCAGGTGACAGCAGATGCTGGTGAGGGTGTGGAGAAAGAGAAACACTCCTCCATTGCTGGTGGGATTCCAAGCTGCTACAACCACTCTGGAAATCAGTCTGGAGGTTCCTCAAAATTGGACAGAGTACTACTGGAAGGTCCATCAATACCTCTCCTGGGCATATACCCAGAAGATGTTCCAACTGGTAATAAGGACACAGGCTCCACTATGTTTATAGCAGCCTTATTTATAATAGCCAGAAGCTGGAAAGAACCCAGATGTCCCTCAACAGAGAAATAGATACAGAAAATGTGGTACATTTGCACAATGGAGTACTACCCAACTATTCAAAACAATGAGTTTATGAAATTCTTGGGCAAATGGATGTATCTGGAGGATATCATCCTTAGTGATGTAACCCAATCACAAAAGAATTCACTTGATATGCACTCGCTGATAAGTGGATATTAGCACAGAAACTTAGAATACCCAAGATACAATTTGAAAAACACAAGAAAATCAAGAAGAATGAAAACCAAAGTGTGGATACTTCATTTCTCCTTAGAATAGGGAACAAAGCACTCATGGAAGGAGTTACAGAGACAAAGTTTGGAGCTAAGGTGAAAGGATACACCATCCAGAGACTACCCCACCCAGGGATCCATCCCATAATCATCCACCAAACATAGACACTATTGCATATTCCAGCAAGATTTTGCTGAAAAGACCCTGATATAGCTATCTCGAGAGAGGCTCTGCCAGTGCCTGGCAAATACAGAAGTAGATGCTCACAGTCATCCATGGGATGGAGCACACACACACACACACACACACCCCAATGGAGAAGCTAGAGAAAGTACCAAAGAGCAAAAGGAATCTGTAACCCTGCAGACTTGATCTGCCCCAGTACAGGGGAACGCCAGGGCCAAGAAGTGGGAGTGGGTAGGTAGGGGAGCAAGAAGGGGACGGTATAGGGGACTTTCAGGATAGCATTTGAAATGTAAATAAATTAAATTATTAAAAAAGATAAAAAATAAATAAATATGAAAACCAGTACAGATCAAGAAGTTAAGAGGCATTAGTAAGTTGTCTACGATAAGTTCAATATGGAATTTAGAGCCTGACAGGCTTAGTTATTTATTGTACTTTATTTAGCTCAAAAAAAAAAGCAAGACAAGAAAGATTCCAAGTCTTATTAGAAACAAGCAGGCATCAAAAGGAAGAGAAACCTAAGTGCTAGAAAACACAAACATCCAGCATTGTGATTTTATTCAGGATTTTGCCATAGTTTAGCAGAGGTACATAGTTTTATCTAGGAAACATAATTTACATGCTGTCTAAAGTTAAAACAAAATTTTGGCTCATGACACTATCATCTATGATATTAACAAATACTTGGTTCTATAGCATGAATCCACTGAGAACTCTGAGAAGTTTCCACAATGCAATTCAGATATTTATCCTGCCTATTTCTCAAATTCCACGATCTTTTTAAAATAATTGTTTTACCTTCATTTAATTTTTAGTTATATGTAAGGAGATAACAGGTACTGATTGAGGAACCCTAAAAGTTCGTTAAATCATCAGCTTCAATGGATTTGTAGACCATGTATCATCTAAATAAGATTCCAAAGCCTATTTAGCTTACTCCGAAAAAAAAAAAAAAGAGTGCTCGAAATCTATTCAATGATCCCGTATTCAAATAGTTAATTTGCAGTATGTTCTGTTCAAGAAAAGGAAAACTGTCACCCTGTCATTTTAGAGTCTGACACTAAGCTTGTCAAAAGAGACAGCTGTTAAACTGAATTACTGTTGACATGCGGAGAAACGGCCCTTGCCAGATGTAAAAGACATCTGTGGCAATGAAGTGGTACAGAGTGGCTTTTCAAATGTGGTCACACTGGTATTTGAATAGCATGTCTATGGCATGAAAACATGGCCTTGACTCAGTCTGTTTAAGGCAGTGAGCTGAAACCAATGAGGCACACAAAGAAATCCCCTCTCTGTTATATCTATAACTTATGCCTGGGAATGAAAACAGTACAGTAGCAAACCTTCACATAGTGTCTTGAAATACAGAAGGAAATAATTTGGCTTTTTGGATGCTTGAATATATGAATAGGTGAGGTGTAAATTAACTAAATGGATCATACAGGGAATGATTAAAAGTAATAAAAGTCTTTGTCTTGTAACAGTAAATAGTTTTGTGGTGATTATAAAGGACATGAGGATGGTGACTGTGTAGCTGATTGAGTTGCTCTAACTCTCTAAGAGTCCCATGAATGGAAGAATTTAGACAAAAAAAATCAGAAAACTTGTAATACAATGAGAAACATTTATAATCCAACTAAGACAAATTACAAACATTTACTAATGGCCTAATATATAGCTGATATTATTATTATTTAGATATTATCTAGGGTACATGAAATACCCCACAGACACTTCTCTCTTAAGGAATTCCTGATCTAGCAGGCAAACTGAAATGTATACCCTGAAAAAAATATGGCAAGAGCTTCAAAAGACGCCCAAAAAACTACTTTATTTTAGTGCGAACTAGAGAGAATATAGGGAAAGTTGAAAGGTGTATGTAAAAAAGAGACTAATGAAGAAGTATGTATTATAGAGTACCATTTAGTAGAAAAGGATATACAATTTCTAAAATTTGTCTTAAAAATAATTATTTATACTTTAAGGTATTAAATTTAGTAATAGACTCTAATATTTCAAAATATATTTGCATCATTAATTTTAATTGATAAAAACATGTGATGTATATAATACAAAATTATTATATCAAGTTAATTGACAAATATATCATCTTATTTTATACTGAAGTGTTTAAATTTGCCAAGTTATTTAGAAAGATATAGTTCATTATTATTAAACACTGCCCTTCATGAATCATTTTATATGCTTCATAAGTTATTCCTAACTAAAATTTTGAACAGTATATTATATTAATAGTGATTGCCTTAACTTGTCTCCAATGCATTTTCAGTACAACCACTATCACTTTCAAGCAACACATTAGAAAATATTAGAAAATATAACCCAATCACAAAAGAACACACATGGTATGCTCTCACTGATAGGTGGATATTAGCTCAAAAGCTCAGAATACCCAAGATACAGTTCACAGACCACATGAAGCTCAAGAAGAAGGAAGACCAAAGTGTGTATGCTTTAGTTTTTCTTAGAAGGGAGAACAAAATACTCACAGGAGGAAATATGGAGAGAAAGTGTGGAGCAGATTCTGAAGGAAAGGCCATTCAGAGACTGCCCCACGTGGGGTCACATCCCATATACAGTCACCAAACCCAGACACTATTGCTGATGCCATGAAGTACTTGCTGACAGGAGCCTAATATAGCTGTCTCCTGAGAGCCTCTGCCAGTGCCTGGCAAATAAAGAGGCAGGTGCTCACAACCAATCATTGTACTGACTGAGCATGGGGTTCCCTATGGAGAAGTTAGAGAAAGGACTGAAGGAGCTGAAGGGGTTTGAAATCTATAGGAAGAACAACAATATCAACCAACCAGAACCCCCAGAGCTCCCAGGGACTAAACTACCAACCAAAGAGTATACATGGAGAGACAAATGGCTCCAGCCACATATGTAGCAGAGTTTGACCTTGTCAGGCATTAGTGGGAGGAGTGACCCTTGGTCCTGTGAAGGCTAGATATCCTAGTGTAGAGAAATCCCAGGGTGGGAAGGCTGGAGTGAGTGGGTTGATGGGGGAGCACCCTCATAGAAGCAGTTTGAGGGGGGATGAGATGGGGAGTTTCCAGAGAGGAAACCAAGAAAGGGGATAGAACTTGAAATGTAAATAAAGAAAATAGCTAATTAAAAAAAAGAAAGAAAATATTGATTATTCATCCCCTAGAGGATCAGCCAAACAGGTAATCTGAAGCCAGTTCTGAGCCTTCTTCTCCTTACTGGCAAGGGCAAAAGCCATTGATTGATGCGCCTTAAGAAAAAAAGTTTTATTGGTCTGGTTAGGTCATATCTTACTTAATAGTGACTTTAGTGTTGTCAGAAAGCATTTACTATTACTATATTTTTGATAAGGAATCTGAAACTCAAAGAGGTGAAATAGACTTTTATAAGTAAAATTTTGTATACACAAATTAAAGAAAATTTTATATTTACCATCTTTAATTAGGTAAATATCATGTTCTTCAGTTATATCCATTCTCAGTCAAGAGAAAGAATTTCATTCTTTGTAGTTAAATGATACTTCCTTGTGCATATATGCAGCCTATTTTCTTTCTCCATAACGTAGACATTACAAATACTGCAGCAAATACCATAGGTCTACAGCCCTGTATTTTATATCTTGACTTAGATGCTATCATTAGAGATGCACTGTACAGTAATTTTTTTTAAGCTTTTGGGCAAACTTCCATAGTCATTGCTATAAAGCTAAACAGTTTACATTTTACATTTTACCAGTGGTATATACTGGCTCTTTTGCCTTTGCTTCCTTATCAGCATTTGGTGTTGTTATTTTCCTTGAAGGTAGTATACTGGATGGTATCAGCAAGAATGTTAATTCAGTTTTAATTTACATTTATATGATAGCTAATGTGGTGGTTTGAATGAGAATGCCCCCCCTCCTAGGCTCAGGCATTTGAATGCTTAATCATCAATGAGTGAAACTACTTGACAAGGATTAGGATGTAGGGTCTTGTTGGAGGAAGTATGTCAAGGAGATGGACTTTGATGTTTCAAAAGCCAAAAGCAGTTCCAGTGGCTCTCTCTTTCAGCTGACTGTGGATCCAGATATAGAATTCTCAGCAGCTTCTCCTGCATCATATTTGTCTGCATGCCAACATACTTCCTGCCATGATGATAATGGACTAACCACATGAAAGGATGAACAAACCCCAAATGAATGCTTCTTTTAAAAGAGTTGCTGTGGTCATGGCATCACTTCATAACAATAGAGCTGTGACCAAAACTAACAATAAAATTGAATTTTGCCATATGTTTGTGGGACATTTAAAATGAATTCATCTTGTAAACAGTATTTGTCTTATTGATTGGAATGCAGTATTTGTTGATTGATTGGAATGTTGAGATGAAAGGTATGGTATTTATTCTTTGTGTAGAGAAAGGCCATTGATTTGTTTGAATTAATTTTATATCCAGCTACTGCACTGAAGCTGTTTATCAGGTTTAGGAGTTCTCTGGTGGAATTTTTGGGGTCACTTATATATAATATCATATCATCTGCAAACAGTGATATTTTGACTTCTTCCTTTCCAATTTGTATCCCCTTGATCTCCTTTTGTTGTCAAATTGCTCTGGCTATGACTTCAAGTACTATAGTGAATAGGTAGGGAGAAAGTGGGCAGCCTTGGCTAGTCCCTGATTTTAGTTGGATTGCTTCGAGTTTCTCTCCATTTAGTTTGATGTTGGCTACTGGTTTGCTGTAGATTGCTTTTATTATGAATTCCTGAACTTTCCAAGACTTCTATCATGAAAGGGTGTTGGATTTTCTCAAATGCTTTCTCAGCATCTAATGATATTATCATGCGGTTTTTCTCTTTGAGTTTGTTTATATAGTGGATTACATTTGTAGAGATCCACAATGAGCCGTGGAGGCATTTGACATTACAAGATGGCGCTGACATCCGCTGGTCTCTTCAAGTAAACAAGTTTAAGAGCGCATGTGCAGTTAGTGAGTGCCTGCCAAGTCACAGCCCACCCAGGGGCGTAATATGGGGTGATGAGTGAGCAGCCAATCAGGAATAAACAGGACGCTTCAGGGTGTATATAAGCAGTGCCTTCTCAGGGCTCGGGGTCTTCCTCTTTTTGATGCAATAAATGCTTTGCTGCAGAAGGATCCTGTGTCCTGTGTGCGTTCTTGCTGGCGAGATGAATCGAGGGGCATTACATTGATGGATTTCCATATATTAAACCATCCCTGCATTCCTGGGATGAAGCCTACTTGGTCATGAAGGATGATCATTTTGATGTGTTCTTAGATTCAGTTTGTGAGGATTTTATTGAGTATTTTTACATCGATATTCATAAGGGAAATTGGTCTGAAGTTCTCTTTCTTTGTTGGATCTTTGTGTGGTTTAGGTATCAGAGCAATTGTGGCTTCATAGAATGAATTTGGTAGAGTACCTTCTGTTTCTATTTTGTGGAATAGTTTTAGGAGAGTTGGAATTAGGTCTTCTTTGAAGGTCTGATAGAACTCTGCACTAAACCTATCTGGTCCTGGGCTTTTTTTTTTTTTTTTTTTTTTTTTTTTTTTTTTTTTTTTTTTTTTTTTTTTTTTTTTTTTTGGTTGGGAGACTATTGACGACTGCTTCTATTTCTTTAGGGGAAATGGGACTGTTTAGATTGTTAATCTGACCCTGATTTAACTTTGGTACCTGGTATTTGTCTAGGAAGTTGTCCATTTCATCCAGGTTTTCTAGTTTTGTTGAATATAGCTTTTTGTAGTAGAATCTGATGATATTTTGGATTTCCTCAGGTTCTGTTGTTATGTCTCCTTTTTTATTTCTGATTTTGTTAATTAAGATACTGTCCCTGTGCCCTCTAGTTAGTCTGGCTAATGGTTTATCTATCTTGTTGGTTTTCTCAAAGAACCAGCTCCTAGTTTGGTTGATTCTTTGAATAGTTCTTTTTGTTTCTACTTGGTTGATTTCAGCCCTGAGTTTGATTGTTTCCTGCTGTTTACCCCTCTTAGATAAAATTGCTTCCTTTAGTTATAGAGCTTCTGGGTGTGCTGTCAGGTTGCTAGTGTATGTTCTCTCTAGTTTCTTTTTGAAGGTACTCAGAGCTATGAGTTTTTTTTTTTTTCCTTAGGTCTGCATTCATTGTGTCCCATATGTTTGGGTATGTTGTGGCTTCATTTTCATTAAACTCGAAAAAGTCTTTAATTTCTTTATTTCATCCTTGACCAAGGAATCATTGAGTAGAGTGTTGTTCAGTTTCCATGTTTAATTTTCAAGTTCCTTATATAGTCTAAATACTGATCCTCTTATTGATGTACAGCTATCAAAGATTTCCTTCCATTTTGTGCGCTGTTTCTTCATACATCTAATTATTTTGATGTATGATGATCATTCTTTAACTTGATAGTATTCTGTCAATATTTCCTCTGCTTTTCATTATTTTTCAAAAAGTATTGCCTGTATATATAGGTGAATCTTATAGATATTCTTTTCCCAGATTCAGCACTTCATATTTTATATTAGTCTTTGATTCGTTATGAATTAATTTTTATAAAAGGTAAAAAGATAGATCTAATACAATTTTTCTATATATTATATATTGGTATTGAGTTTTCACAATATAACTTTTAAAATAGATTGTCTTTTGTACATCTTTTAACATTTTTGTCCTTTCTCTTCTATTGGTGCACACATAGTTTTGTGCCACTACTGTGCTTCCTTTGTTGCCATCACTTCATGGTATAATTTGAACTTAGATGCTGTCATTATAGTATCATTGTTCCTTTGCTAACATTCAATTTGGCTATTTAGGATTCTTTATATTTCTATGTGAAACTTAGGTGTTTTGTTCTCTGGCAATATGTTTTAGGAAACTGGGTGGAGATTGCAATGAGTTTATAATAATTTTTGATAATATAACTATTTTTGTTAAAATGCTTTTTATTTTAGCATGGAAGATCTCTTCATCATTGTTGAATATTTTCTTCAGTGTCTAAAAGTATTCATTATAGATGTTCTTCTTCTCCTTCATAAGGTCCTTTTCTAGTTATTTGAATTAACTTGAAGCTGTTGTCAATAGAATGTTCTTTTATTGATATCATAGCAAAATCATTGTTGATCTTTTAGTACAGGTTACATATTTAGATAAAAGGAAGAATGTGTAAAAGAAAATACAAGAGCCTTGCAGTATTAATTATATAAGTAAAATATTCTCTTATTGTAGGATTTAAATTTGGAAATGGATAATCTGGAAACAATATCCATTGAGAAAATTTCCATATTGTGTGACAGATAGAAAATTATAACCTGAAGCTCTTAGTTACTCTGCTACAAAATTTTATTACTGTTTTAAGTTAATATAATTGAGTCCAAGTGTCATTTTAATATATTGAAAGATCATGCTTCCTTACTTCCCTTACAAATGAAGATTGGCCATCTGTGAGCAGTTAGACAATTTCTTATTATGGATGTTAGAAATTTATGAATTTCCTGAAATAAGGATTGCCTATGTGGAATTAGTTATAACAAGATGAAAAAGTATTATTACAAGGGAGCAAATGGACACAACCTGGAAAAGTTCATCATCCTATAGAACTCAATGTAAGAACTATATCTATAGGTTTAGACCCAAAGAGTAATAGCCTACTTATGTGTACTGCTTTTCACATCTCTGTTCACTCATTTTGTATGTATTGAGCAAGCAATTATGACAAAAGATATATGTAGAGGAAATGTGAACAGATAGAGAACAAAATAGACAAAGACCCATGAAATTTTCAATGTCTTCAATTAATGAAAGTACACATATTTTCAGAATTACATAACTGCTGCCTCCCCAACCCCAAAATACCACAATGAACTGAAAATAAGAAGATAAAGTTATTTAGTTAGAAAAAGAGAAATTATATTTAAATTTAAAAAGAGACAAGATTGGAACATATAAATTTGGAAAAGGAGGAATTTCTGACAGAAAGCTTAACAGCCAAGGTTGAACTCTTGGGGATTAAAGTCTTACAGAATTGCTTTCACAAGTAAAATTTACTGTATTGAAATTCTATGTACATAGAGGCAGTCTAGTGGCAACTCTAAATTTTATAGTATCTGAGTATCAAGCCCATGATATCAAAATAATAAATATATCACTTCTTACATATTTTAACATTTGTTTTAAGATTCTGGTTGGGCAAATAACATTAATTCTGAACCACATATGTGGTACTCAATTGGTAATTAATAATTGTAATTTTATCTTTATGTTTTACTATTAGACCATGAAAATCTTGGGTTTACTAGCATTATTTTAATAATTATTATATTACAAGATCATTTCAAAATGCCACAACAGTAGTTTCATTAATGTGTAATGGATGTACTTAAATGATTAAATAAAGTGGAAATAAAATAAAGAAGTGGAAACTTCTAGTTTCTTTGGAAATAGTTATGGCAAATGATGTTTAGCTGGGACACACGGGTAAAAGGATGTCTTGTTAAAGTAGATAAGTGAAAGACTGTTTTACTGAAACATACACAGGTGAAAGGATATTTTGATATAGCAAACATGTGAAAGGACCTGTGATGAAGGAGTATAAATGTGACCACACAGACAGTGGAAGACAAGCACTGAACCTTGGTTTATTTTGCTCCACCTCGAGCATGCATGTATTGGACACCTTACATAGCATTGTTGAGATGCACTAGTAGTGACATCAGAGAGAAACTCTCCAAAGAACTGCTCCTGAGGTTCCTGCTGCAGCTCTTGCAGCTTCTGTGTCCTCATCTCAGGCTTATTGATGAACTTTGAAATTCCTTCAGGATTGAATTATAGCTACTGGTTCATGCCTCATACCTGCCTGCCTTGAGGTTTGGTCTGCCACTGCTGAATCATATTTGGTGTTTGCTACAGGATTGGACTACTGAGAATGATGATTGAGCTTGTCTTCAAAGAATTATTGCTGAACAGGTTCATTTCCTCCTCCTAATAACTTTTCTCTTCCACTACCTCTGCTGGATGGTAGGCTAGAGGAGAGGTTGAACCCTTATTAAAAGTAGATTGCAAAAATAATTATGCCTACATAAAAGTGTAGGTATTAATGATGCTTTATTTAGAATCCCTAGGTTAAGTTTTTCTAGGGATGCACAAACTATGTAAAAGTTAAGGTTCTTTTTTGAAAAATTACCAGGGAATATCCATTTTAGAATCAACTATGAATCAGTAAACCTGTCAGATTTCAAAAAAGACTGTTTTCATTAGATGTCACCACCACCACACATCCCATTGATAGTTATATAGGCATGAATGAAAATTACGATTGTTGACTTGAAATGTACTTTATATGTGTATGGTATTTGGTGTTCTCATTACTTCTCTCTTTGCACCAATTTATTTATTACAAGCAGAGTATTACTATTTAGCCCATACAAGCTGGAGTTTGTAATGGTGATTTTTTTCAACATCCAGAGTGCTGAGGTTAAATGTGTGTGCCACTATATCCAGATCAAGCATTTAATTTGTACAAGTTAAGAATTTGATAATTTCACATCTCCATTTTATAGTTGATGAAAAAAAGGATTGGTGATTGTATGTAATTGGCTTACAGAGTCAAATCATATTGAATGGTTAATAAACATCTTAATACCTATAGAATGACCTCTGAACCATTATGCACACAAGATCAGAGAGCTGCAACTGATTCAGTTTCTTTCTTAGCAAATAAGTTGAAGGAGATCATGACTCTCTTCTTCCTTTAAACATGGCATAATATTTTCAATTTTTGGAAGTTCAGAGAACTTATTGATCACAAAGTAAGCAAAAAAATATTCAATGTAAGAATAAGGATTTTTCTCTGCTACTTCCAAAGCATATGAATTAATCCTAACCACATTCTAGATTCCAAGATATTATGATTCAGGAAGACATCCTAAGAAAAGCATTCATTTTCCCCTCACTCACACTTGGTCAACAGAAACTGTGCATGATTTTGTTATTTTTACCTCAGTATTTTAAAGCTTTCATTTCACATTAGGTTTTAAGTATTCATCAAAAAAAGATAAAATGATATATCAATTTCTCTGAGCACACTCTCTTGATGAAGGGTAAGTTTTGTCTTGAGCAGACACTTCAATAAAAGTGGTGATTTCTTTCTTTGGTATCCTAATCTTATTTCTATATCTTTAGAGTCTCAGTCTGAGTACATAGCACACAGAAGGACTACCTCAATCCCCTTTCCCAGGGATGCACATTCCACAATATCTTATTTTACTTTTTGTTTTTATTTTTTGTGGGTGGTAGGGCAGTAGGACCTGAGTGCTCTGGCCTTTGGTATGCAACAGGTCAGCAAAAGAGCCTGCAGTTTGGAAGACTTTGGACAATGCAGGGAGGGCTGGTCCCAAAGAAATTGCCATGGATACCAAGAACACTCTACATAGACCATAGGTAAGAAAGGCTTGGAAAACATCAAAGTATTTGTTGGTGATTAGGTCAACCTGGGGCTTGAGAGATGCCCTTGTTATGAAATCTAGTGTCAGAGAAATATCCACAATGTGACCTTGAGCACAAGATAAACTGAAATGGTGAAATAACCTAGGTAAAGGATCTATAAAGAAAATAAAATGAAGAAAAAAAAAAAAAAAGAAAGGATACATTTTCCCAAACAGGGGTATCCAGTTCTTCTGGTTGGACCAGCAGCTTTCTCATACCATTTAATGATTTAATTAAAGAGAGATAAGAGAAATGGAACAATGTTTCTTCAATCAAGTTCATTCTCTCTCTCTCTCTCTCTCTCTCTCTCTCTCTCTCTCTCTCTCTCTCTCTCTGATCATGAGATTATTCCTTACTTTCCTTATCTATCTAGTTCCTTCAGAGAATGTGGAAAACTTTGGATTGGGTTTGATAGAATGACATGAACATAGTCTCTTGGCATGGTTAAGTCTCACTATGGTAGATAATGCCTTCCAGCAGCAGGGTAAAGCACTATACAAGGCTTCCAGCAGCAGGATAAAGCACAATACAAGGTTTTCAAGAAGAAGGAAGACCACAATGTGGATACATTGATCCATCTTAGAAAGAGGGAACAAAATACCCATGGAACGAGTTAGAGAGACAAAGTGTGGATTAGAGACTGAAGAAATGACCATCCAGAGACTGACTTACCTGGGGATCCATCCCATATACAGTCACTAAACCCAGACACTGTTGTCAATGCCAACAAGAGCTTGCTGACAGTAGCCTGATATAGCTGTTTCCTGAGAGGCTCTGCCAGTGCCTGACTAATACAGAAGTGGATGCTCACAGTCATCCATTAGATGGAGCACAGGGTCCCCAACGGAGGAGCTAGATAAAGTACCCAAGGAACTGAAAGAATTTGCAGCCCCATAGGAGGAACAACAATGTGAACTAGCTAGTAAGCCAAGAGCTACCAGGGACTAAACCATCAACCAAAGAGCACACATGGTGGGACTCATGGCTCCAGCTGCATATGCAGCAGAGGATGGTCTAGTCAGACACCAATGGGAAGAGAGGCCCTTTGTCCTGTGAAGGCTCTATGCCCCACTGTGGGGGAATGCCAGGGCCATGAAATGGGATTGGGTGGGTTGGTGAGCAGGGGGATGGGGAAGGGGATAGGGGGAGGGTGTTTTTCAGAGGGGAAACTAGGAAATGGGATGCCATTTGAAATGTAAATAAAGAAAATATCCAAGAAAAAAAGAAAAAAGAAAAAAAGGTTTTAATTGCAGCCAACATTGAACATCTTAGATCCATATGATCTTAGTACACACCATGCTTGTTTTGGGATAAAATGGCACTATGCAACATCTTGTCCTAGAGAAAGAGGGGAAATTACAACAAGATCCAGGCTTCAATGTTTGGTGGTCACTGCTTCAATTTGTGTGGTAAAACTTATGAACTCAAATTTTGGGTTTGAGGTCATGGAACTTCTTCTTCTGTTTCTTTGCTATGTTTGGACTAACAGTCTAGGCCATAAGCACCATCGCCTGATAGATCCATGGTAACCCAAGTATGGTGTCATTCTTTTAAAGTAATGGGTAAAACTGTTCACATTCAATCTGGATCCCAATGGGACATATTTCTTTTTTTTTTTTTCTTTTCTTTCTTACTATTTTATTGGATATTTTATGTATTTACATTTCAAATGTTATCCCCTTTCCCAGTTTCCCCTCCAGAAATACTCTATCTCATCCTCTATTATTTTCAGTGTATCTGGGTTTATGGTGTAATTCTCTTAAAAAAAATTTTTATTAGATATTTCCTTTATTTACACTTCAAATGCTATCCCGAAAGTACCCTATACCCTCCCCCACCCTACTCCCCTACCCACCTACTCCCCCTTCTTGGCCCTGGCATTTCCTTGTACTGGGGCATACAAAGTTTGCAGGACTAAGGGACCTCTCTTCCCAGTGATGGCCAACATATAGGTCTGCCTTTATATGTTACTTGTCCTTTTCCCCTTACTGCTTTTAATACTCTTTCTTTGTTTTGTCCATTTGGTGTTCTGACTATTATATGAAAGGAGGAATTTTCTAATCTATTTGGAGTTCTGTAGGCTTCCTGTTTGTTTATAGGCAACTCTTTTTATGTTAGGGAAGTTTTCTTCTACAATTTTGTTGATGATATTTACTGGCTCTTTAAGTTGGGAACCTTCACTCTCTTCTATACTTATTATCCTTAGGTTTCATCTTCTTATCATGTTCTGGATTTCCTGGATGTTTAGATTAGGAGCTTTTTGCATTTTGCATTTTCATTAACTGTTGTGTTAATATTTTCTATGGTACCTTCTGCATGTGAGATTCTCTCTTCCATCTCTTGTGTTTTTTTTTTGATGATGCTTGCATCTATGACTCCTGAACTCTTTCCTAGGTTTTCTATCTCCAAGTTTGTCTCCCTTTGTTATTTTCTTTATTGTTTCTATTTCCATTTTTTAGATCCTGCATGATTTTGTTCAATTCCTGCATCTGTTTGTTTGTGTTTTCCTATAATTCTTTAAGGGATTTTCGTGTTTCCCTTTAAGGGATTCACCTGTGTTCTCTTTTATTTCTTTAAAGGAATTATATAGGCCCTTAAAGTCCTATATCATCTTCATGAGAAGTGATTTTAAATCAGAATCTTGCTTTTCCAGCATTTTGTGGTATCCAGGACTAGCTGTGGTGGGAGAACTAGGTTCTGATGATGCCAAGTAGCCTTGGCTTCTTTAGCTTAGGTTCTTGTGCTTGCCTCTCCTCAAATGTTTATCTGTGGTCTTCGTTGGTCTTGCTGTCTCTGATGAACTTGTCCCTTCTGTGGGCCTGTGAGCCTGTGATCTTAGTTATGTCAGCATTCCTTAGGGGACTAGCTCTCTCCTGTTGGGTTTTGTGCCAGGAGGACTGTGGGACAGCCTTAGGTCTGGAGTGCAGATGGGAACCAGAAGGATCCTGTTCCCAGTTGCTCTCCTCTTCCTTTGCCCTATGCCTTCTGGGCGGTTCCTGCTTTGGACAGTTATTGGAGCAAAAGTGGTGATCTCATCTCTAAGCTTAGGAGTGAGAGCACTTTTGGAAGACCAGCTCTCTCCTGGCAGGGACTTATTTCCCAATGGAAAATAAGATATGTTTTCAATGTAGCTGAGGTCATGAGCCAAAAGTATCCATGTGGATTGCCACAGTCTTTGCATTGAGATCATAAAAATAGTGCATGCCGTGTAATTTCATAACCCTCCTATCTAATTTGACAAACTAAATTGGCAGCACCCATAAACTTTCCTGTGCCACTGAAACCTTACAAGATTGCCCCTTTTTATATTATACTCAGGAATTAACACCAATGCATCTATAGTGTTTGTTTGTATTGTTTTAATTAGGACTCATTGGTTGGCAAAATATATATACTGATTTCTAGATGGGATTTTTTTAAGAGTTTCCTTAGCCATGTGCCTTTAAGACCAAAAGAAGCTGACAATTTTTAATGGTCAGATGTGGAAAGCTCATATTTGGATCAGTCCATATATAAGTTTTAAGAATAAAAAAAAAAAAACTGATCTCATGGGAGAACCTAAAGAATATATTTCTTTTGTGGTAAATCTCCAACCCAAATATGCACCAGCAATGAAAACACAACTCAATGTGAATACATATTGTGCACCTAGATAGGGCAGATCTACCACTATACTACTATCTTCCCCATATAAGAGACCCCTTATAACTTGGGGTTTCTACAGGCCAGGTGCTTCTGATCTACTTTCCTTCTTTCTCCTTCTCTGTCATCTTCTTTCTCTCTCTTTCTCTCCTAAAATCTTCAGCTACACCTTCCCCTCTTTCTCTGCCTTATCACCTGCTCTAGCCTTTATTTATAAATTAAGGTGGGAAGGTTTACAGGAAATCACTTGAGTGCTGATTCATTCCTAGCTCACAACCCCTCATATGTCCACAACATATTTCTAAGAGATAGAGAAGTTATTCATACTAGGCAGCTTCTGTAGAAGCTAGAGGCAAAGAAGTGTCTATTTGCTTTTGTAGGAGCCTGGATGTACAGAATATGCTGGGTCTTAATGCCTGCTGTTTCTGACTGGAATCTCCAAGGCTTCTGTTTTCTAAGATACTCAGAACTACTTTGCTCCATGCTTGATACTCACTCACTTCAGTAACATCATGCACTGAGAAGCCTTTCTTTATTTTCACATTCCAATTTTTATCATATAAACATGCTAAGGAAAAGTATATTTAGGTATTATCTCTTTCTAAGCTATTTTAAATGTTTCATATGGACCATTAAATCATGTATAGTTAATCCAAGTTTGTATGTGATATGAACATATAATCCTGGAGTTTTATTGGATGAATATTCAGCAGAAACAGGTTAATGTAAGGCATGCAAAATACAGAAAGAATTTAGTAAGGTCACAGAATACTAAGGAATCACATCTGTAGCCATATACAAGGTCAACAGACTCTGCCTTCTTCATGGTTGCTAATGAAAATGGGTGGATCAGGTCCATATCAGTAAGTAACTAATCTTATTGTTTTCTCTTGGCTACTGGTAAGAAATAGAACAAGAGCAAGGAACTCTCCAAAGTATCTTCTGAAGAGCTAAACAAAGAAGTTATAAAAGACATTTTAATACATCCTTTGTCTTTCAGACAAGCAATTATCAGTAAAGACTCCTCTTTATATCATTACCCATTGTGATCTCTTATATTCATGTGCATCAAGAGAGAAATATTTTATATTTTTCTATACACAGGTTTGGACTGAATATAAAATATAAAAAAAGGAATCTTTTATGGAAAAATAACAGAGTATTATATTATTCTACAACTTGATCTCTGTATAGGGTCAAGAGTACTCATTATGCTTTTTGTTGTTGTTGTTGTTGTTGTTGTTGTTGTTACTGTTGTTGTTGTTTTTAGGTTTTCCACCTCTATTTACAGATACACCTAAACTGACTGGGGATGATGTTTACCCCGAGTCTAGCAAGTCTGGGCATTTGTAAAAGTAGATACTACTAATTGATGGCTTGTTCATCCCCAATGATCAGTATCAATACTAACTGCTACCCACTCACAATAAAGGTATCAGAGGGTGCCACTTCAAAGCAAGTGTTCAGTCTGGTACAGGAATCTAATGTAATTATTTGTTTTCTTATCTTTTGTTGAGCTCTCTTCCCATTGCTCAACTCAGAGATTGTAGGACATATGGACAAATCTTTACAGGTTAAAAGGAAGACAGGTACTTTTTATATAGCTAGTCATCATGGAACTCTACAGCAAGTCTCTTTCCCAATGTAAACTAAGAGATTCAGTTTTATAGTTAAAAAACAACATTTTGTGTATACTATAATTTATCCCACAATATAAAAATGATATAAAAATATAAAGATGTAGCCCAAACAGTGGCATGGATACTCCTCATAGAGAGGATAAAGATGTCTAAAAATCTCTTAACAGAAACTGCAGAATTATAGATTTAGCACGAATTCCTTAATAGAGTTTCACTGGACCTGTAACAACAATGTGACAATGTCTTGTTATGTGCTTGCTGCTTCTTTGGGTCTGCAGCATATACTCATCTTAAACTCAAGGCACAAGTATTGTAGGGGGTCTATGTACTGCATAAAAACTATCTTATGTTTTCTATAAGGTTTACATGGGAACTCATAGTTTAACAGTATATATACAGGTACTATTGTCTTATATATGCAGTTTCTACTAAGCTTTTTTTTTATTATTAAGGTACTGTGATACAAAATTATCCTAGGTAAAACAACTACTACCATCATAACATCAACTCTTAAAATAAATGACCCCAGCTGAGCATTTATTGTTGTTGTTCAAAATAGATTTGATTCTCAAACATTGCATTCTGACCATAGTTCCCCCTTCTTTACTCCTCAATCTCCCATCCACTATCTCTCTTCCCCAAATCCACCCTGTCCATTTCCTCTTCAGAAAAGTACATGTCTTCAACAGTAACAACTAAATATTATACAACAAGGTACAATAAAACAAGGCAAAAGCCTCCATACTGAGGTTGGACAAGGCAAACTAATAGGTGCAAAAGAGTGCCAAGAGCAGACAACATAGTCAGAGATGCACACACCCCTTTAGTTAGGCATCCTGCAAAAACACCAAGCTAAGATCCATAACATATATGCAGAGAATGTGGTACAGACCTATTCAGGTCCCATGCTTGTTACTTCAGACTCTGTGAGCCTGTATTAGCCCTGTTTAGTTGATTCAGTGGGTCATGTTCTTTTGGTGTCTTCCATCCCCTCTGACTTCTACAATCTTTGTTTCCTATCTTCCACAGGGTTGCCTGATCTCCTACTTGAGGGACCTAATGGAGAAATCCAATTTAGAACTTTTTGCATAATGTCTGGCTATGAATCTCTGCATCATTTCTCATCTACCAGTGGAAAAAGCCTTTATGATGTTAACAACACAAGGCATATGTCTATGAGTAGAGCAGAATATCATTAGGAATTATTTCATTGACTTCTTTTGGACAGTTGTGTTCAGGAATGGAGAATGTGAAGTCTTGACCGGCTATCTTCTGTAGTCAGAGAAGGCTTCCACTCATGGGCCAGCACTGCATTCAGTCAAGTTGTTGGCCATGGGGATCCCATGGAGATTCCCCAAACAACCCAGGCAGATGCTAGGGCAGAGGATTTCTCTCTAAAAGTTTATGGTGAATCCTCATTAATGAGGACCAAATCCACACAACTTACAGCTTATTGAAAGTAAGCTGGTCCCTCCATTGGGTCATCTCCCCTATGTTCTAGTCACTGTGGCACTAGCTACCCCCAACAAACTCCTTGACACTAACCCAGCCACAAAACTTTCAACTGACAATCTGTCCTGCCTGCAAAATTTACTGGAGCAATGGTGGCACAGACCTTGTAGGAGTGGCCAACCATTGTTTAGTTTAACTTGAAACCCAAGCCATGAGAGGCAACTCATGTCTGAAACTGTTTGGATGGCCAGGAACCAGATAAAGTATAACCTATAGACGTAAGAACCCTAGAAGCAAACATAGCTGAACGTTTAGAGTGTTGGTGTTCCTTTATATAAGGGCTAAGAATGTTCACTGGATGCTCATTTTGAGTAGTTCAATGGATGTTCCTTCATGGCTAATATGAGTATAAACAAAGAGGGATGGTGGAGCATCTTTTGGGTTTATGCCCAGTAGTGATATAGTTGGGTCTTGGGGTAGAAGTATTCTCAGTTTTCTAAGGAACTGATTTCCAAAGTGGCTGTATAAGTCTGTACTCTTACCACCAATGGATGCATGCTCCCCTTGCTCCACATCCTCACCAGCATGAGCTGTCATTTATGTTATTGAACTTACCTATTCAGATTGGTATAAGATGGGATCTCACGAGTTGTCTTGGTTTATATTTCCCCGATGGCAAGGATGTTGAATATTTCTTTGTTTCTCAACCACTGGTGTAAATGTTTATTTGTCAGATGCAGTTGTCATCTTGGAGGCTTACTGCTGGATAAACTCACCCTTTCTATGCCTTCCTGAACTTTTGCTGGCTGATTCAATTCATCTTTTCTGGTCCAAACTCATCCACAAGTTGACCCATTTAAAATGGCTTTCATCAGCTTCTGACTGATAAATTACTCTGCTTTGCCTGAAACTAACTCTTACAATCTGTTCTAATCTCCTGGATCCTTCTTATTCTCTGGTTAAGTCTGTCTTCACCTGAAACCTTTCTTTGTAAAACTGTCCTAGTAAAACTGCCTCTTCTTTTTCTCTCTGCACTACTCTCCTAAGTCACCTCTCTTTCTTATCTGAGAGTTGGGCATGCCATGTCTCTGACTCATTCTGTCAGATCTTTCTCACTTTGTCTGCCCTTCAAATAGCGAATACTTTTAAACATGGCTGCTTCCTTCTACAAACTAAATTTACCTCCATTGTTAGAAATTAAAGGTGTGTACTAAGTGTGTATCTGTATTCCACCCTATCAGATCCCTACTGTAATCCAGGGTAATTTTCCATTCCAGTCAGATCATGTAGACCTAGATGGTCTTTGAATATAAGCTTTTGCAAGAGCAACCATGTTGCTGGATTTTTTTAAACACATTTGAGATTCCTCTGTGGAGAACTCTCTGTTTAGATATATACCACATTTTAAATTGGATTTTTTTTAAAGTCTAGACTCATGAGTCTTTATATATTTCAGATACCAGCTCTCTGTCAGATGTAGACGGCATAGGGCAGCTTGGAATACCCCAGAGTAGAGCATAATACTCCTAAATGAGCAGAGGAGATAGATGGGGAAAGGAAGCTAACCTGCATTGTCCAAGCACTGAGGGTGCTTGATAGAGATGTGGTTCTGGGGAGTGGAGGAACAGAGGGGATAGCAGGACAATCAGGTCAGCTTAGGGTACCCAGGAAGACTCAGATATCAGAAGAGATGGATCAGTGAAGGAAAGCTAGCCTGTATGGTTCAGATTGTGGGTCTGATTGAAGGTAGGTGGTGAAATATGGGAGAATTGAGGTCCAGAGTGGTTAGCAGGCTGCTCAGTGCATCTTGGGGTCACCCAGAGGACTCAGAGAAAAGAGCAAATGGGTAGGGGAAGGAAAGCTAACCAAAAAGCCATTTTCTTAATGAGAAGAAGGGAGTAATTTTCATTTAATTAGATAAAATACAAGCAAAAAAATGAAACTAGAATAGAGAGTGCTGTTATTGTACATTCACTTATTAAAGATATGGGTTATTTCTAACTTTTTGCTCTACCTCCTATTACATGACTTCCATTGTCAAAGTAATGCAATGATTCTACATGTTATGGTTCTCAGGTGAGTCATTTCCTAAGCCACTTAAAGATTTCTGAAATTGACTAAGCTCTGTAGTATGTGGGTTACAGTAAATGTCTACAGAATACAAATGTGGAAGTTATACGAACAGTTCTGATGCTTTTACTGGAAGTTCTTCAACAAGAAATTAATAATACTAGTTTAGCCAGTAATCAAAGTACATATCTTTTGTAAGGAATGCCATGTTGTACTTTACCTGCTCTATCTGGACAATATTCTATCTTTGAAGGTTTTAGTGAAAGTACTCAGATTGTAGTTTGGTGTCAAGTACTGTTAAAATCTAAGCCATTTCCCAGGCTGTAGGCCAATATATTTTTCAATACATGAGTGTTACTGTCTTTTCTATGTCAAACTCTATTATAATAAACAAGGACATAGATCGGAACTTTGGTTTTTTTTTTGTTTGTTTTTGTTTTTCACATTTCAAATCTTTATTTACCAAGTGCTAGATCTATAGGTAGGGAAAGTTTCTAAAATTTTGTGATCCTCTGCTTTCATTTTTATATATTAGGAATAATTTCAACAAAAAAAATACAAAAGGCTTTACAATTAATTGAATTGTGTATAGTATACATGGTAATATTACACATTACTCAAGTTTTGATGATATTATCATACTATGTGGCTACTTAGCCACCCTATATTTTCACAGATTTTGCTTCTTTTGGATTCACCAGCTCATTCATATTCCATCATCTTTCATTATCTATGCCCATTGTGCTGGCTGGTTTGATGTCAATTTGACATAAGTGAAAATTATTTTAAATGAAGGAACATCAGTAGAGAAAATGCCTACATAAGATTCAGCTTAAGGTGTTTTCTTAAGTAGTGATTAATAGAGGAGGGTCTTGATGACTATGGATGATGTCATCCTAAAATGATAGACTTGGGTTCTTTTTTTTTTATAGTACATTTTTATTTCTTCTCTCATATACTACATCCTCATTGCAGTTTATCCTTCCTCCCTTCCCCCTAGTCTCTTCCTCCACACCTCCTGTCTTCCAAAGATCCACACCCTCTTTTTCACCTCAGAAAGAACCAGTCCTCCCAGGGACATCAACAATACTTGGCATAACAAGATTAAATAAGACCAGGCACATACCATCACATCAAGGCTAGAGCAGGCAACCCAGTAGACATGGACAGTCACTTCTCCCATTGTTAGGATTTTCACAAGAATTCTATGCTACTCATATGCAGATGAACTAGGTCATATACCCACTAGCTCACTAGTCTCTGTGAGCTCCCATGAGTCCTAGTCAAATGATTGTATGAGCTATGTTTTTTGGTGTCCCTAATACCTTTCATTCTTCTGTTCCTGTCTTCCCCTCCTCCATATGACTCCCTGAGCACCTAATGTTTAGCTTTGATACTCTATATCTGTTTCCATCAGTTGCTGGATGAAGTCTCTCTGGTCTTTTTGATGATTATACTAGGCTCTGGTTCTATAACACTCTGCAAGCAGGGCAAACTATGGGTTGAAAGTTGTATGGCTGGGTTGGTGTCACAGTTCCCTCTCTTGAGATCTTCCCTTGTAACAGAAGATGGCTAGTTCAGACTCTGATAAGTGGATACTGGCTATAAATACAATTATTTATTTAGTAAAATACAATTATTATGCAATACACAGAGCCAGAGAGGCTAAGCAACAGAGGGGCTTAGAGACTATGAAAAGATCTCCCTGGGAAAAGTAAACAGAATATATTTTGTGGGTGAACTGGGGCAGACAAGGTTGGGAATAGAGGTGATCAAGTGATGGGGAGAAAACCCTGGGAATAACAAGTAGGACTGAGGTGCATTTTAGAAGGTTGAACACCTGTATGAGGGAAACTCCATGGAATTCTATGAGTAAACCTAGGAAAGACTCCTAGCAACAGGGTCCAGGGTTCTCTAAGAAGGGAGGCTGAACAAGACATGAGGAACAAGCAAGGAAAACAGTAATTCTCCATGGCTTCTGCATCAGTACCTGCTTCCAGGTTCCTACTCTGCTTGAATTTCTATCCTGATGGAAGAATAAGCTAAATAAACCCTATCATCCCCCAGTTATTTGGTTATGATGTTTCATTACAGCAACAATAACCCTAAATAAGGCAAATTTTATGCATTACTTTTATCCCAAAATCTTCCCAGGGTACAAAAGAAAAAACTCCTGCATATTATTCTCTGACATGTGCATTAGGAATCATCCCAATATGTGAATAAATAAACAAAATTTTTTTTCAACTTTTATTAGATATTTTCTTCATTTACATTTCAAGTGTTATCCAGAAAATTCCCTATACCCTCCCCCCTCCCGGCCCTGCATCCCTACCCATCTGCTCCCACTTCTTGGCCCTGGAGTTCCCCTGTATTGGGCATATAAAGTCTGCATGACCAAGGGGCCTCTCTTCCCACTGATGGCCAACTAGGCCATCCTCTTCTATATATGCAGCTAGAGACATGACCTCAGGGGGTCCTAGTTAGTTCATGGTTATTCTTCCACCTAGAGGGTTGAAGACCCCTTCAGCTCCTTGGGTACTTTCTCTAGCTCCTTCTTCCTTGGGAATCCTGTGTTCCATCTAATAGCTGACTGTGAGCTTCCACCTCCATGTTTGCCAGGCATTGGTATAGTTTTCCCTGAGACAGCTATATCCGGGCCCTTTCAGCACCATCTTGCTGGCATATGCTATAGTGTCTATCAAACCACCGACTAACACCCTACCTAGGGACCGTCGGCGTCAGTAACCCAGGTAGGAAACCTTAGTCGAAGTGTGTACTAGAGAAATTGAGAAAGTTACACACGAAACAAGAATTAAGATCCTTCCCCACTGCACTCCACATTTTGATCTTCCTTCTTCTTGAGTATCATGTGTTTAGTAAATTGTATCTTGGGTAGTCGAGGTTTCCGGGCTAATATCCACATATCAGTGAGTACATGTTATGTGAGTTCTTTTGTGAATGGGTTACTTCACTCAGAATGATGGCCTCCAGATCCATCCATTTGCCTAGGAATTTCATATATTTATTGTTTTTAATAGCTGAGTAGTACTCCATTGTGTAAATATACCAAATTTTTTTATCCATTCCTCTGTTGAGGGACATCTGGGTTCTTTCCAGTTTCTGGCTATTATGAATAAGGCTGCTATGAACATAATGGAACATGTGTCCTTGTTACCAGATAGAATATCTTCTGGATATATGCCCAGTAGAGGTATTGCAGGATCTTCCAGTAGTACTATGTCCAATTTTCTGAGGAACCACCAGACTGATTTCCAGAGTGGTTGAACCAGCTTGCATTCCCACCAACAATGGAGGAGTGTTCCCCTTTCTCCACATCCACGCCAGCATCTGTTGTCACCTGAATTTTTGATCTTAGCCATTCTTACTGGTGTGAGGTGGAATCTCAAGGTTGTTTTGATCTGTATTTCCCTGATGATTAAGAATATAAACAAAATTTTTTAAGTTATTTCCTTGTGACAGGGAAGGGTTAGAAAATATTGTGTGGCATGAAGATCAGTGACATGATGTTTTAAAAATAGCATGTGATTATGATACTATTTTTGGAGATAAAAAGATTCTATACAAATCACACTACATTAATTTTCTATTCTGATTGCAAAAGCAATGTGACTGCTTATACCAAAAAGTGAAGATGCTCCTCTCTTTCTCATCCACTTAGCTATTTACCCATTCAGGAATGAGATACTCAAGTTTTCTAAGCAATACAAAGTAGCTCTCCATGAAGAGAATGCAGTGTTGTGAGAGTACACGGGGTGTTATGAAACCTCTGAATATGTTCCCAGGATCAACAATTGATAGGTAAACATATCTGTGATCAATCATCACGAAAGAGAAATAACTACTTTCCATATGGAGCAGGAAAATTACAGTGTGGAATGCCTGACAAAGGGTACCTTTGCTGAATTTGTATAGCTAGTTTCTTTTTGAGTACTAGTACAAATGTTATAAATGTTTGCTTACACTCCACATTTATATTCTATAGATATTTTTAGTTCCCTGCTTGGTGTTGGGCTTAATTCTTTTCTTTGAATCTTTTGCTGGCAAATAAAGTACTCACTTGAGAATTATACCTGGACTATTAAAATAAAAGAAGCAGTGTTGTTTAGTACATAAAACTTGATGAGCAGTGAGACTTAGAGATGATTATCTTCAGTAATTGCATTGTTATATTCCACAATATTCTGCATACATGCATACAAGAAATTTAACTTAATGCTTATCATAAAAGTAATGGATCACTGCTTCCATGTACCAAGTATCTCTGGCATCAGTTGTAGAATGATGATGGAAAAGTTGAAGTTTTCTAACTGAGAATTGTAGTTTAATCCCCTATTTTTTTAATCTGAATTTCCCCTTTTGTGATCTTAGCAAAATACTAAGACTTATATACCTACTACAATATAAGGCTTTAAAATATATTATGCTTTTTTTTTTTTTTTTTTTTTTT